>JAPXFY010002186.1:0-12500 GCA_030674185.1 Monoplex corrugatus
GAGAGGAAAAAAAAAGGAAAGGGGGAGGAAAGAAGAGAGAAGGAAGGAGGAGGGAGTGAAGAGAAAAGAGAGAGGAGAGAGAGAGAGAGAGAAGAGAGAAAAGGAAGAGAAAAGAGTGAAGAGAAAAGAGAGAGGAGAGAAAGGAGAGAGAGAGAGGAGAGAAAAGGGAGAGAAGAAAAGAGAGAGAGAGAGAAAAAGAGGAGAGAGAAGAGAGAGTATACTCACATATTTTTTCTATGAAAGCCACGACTGATAAATTCCTTTATACTTAACATTCAATACAATAAAAGCAATATATTCGGACCAGTTCATACATAGAATACTCAAACAGGGGAATTTTTTTTCTGTAATTGGTTGCTCAAGCGATGCCACACTAAAGAAAAGCATAGTTATACAGGCATTTCGAAAGCGCTCAAGATAGCAAACAAGACTGCTGCATACATACATACATACTACATACATACACACAACATACATACATACAACAACTACATACATACAAATACACACACACCCTCTAATTCCTTATAGTGAAAAGACTTAAATCAAAAACGAACGAACACACATACATACAACATACACCATACATACACATACATACATACATGCACGCATACATACAATATACATCACGATACATACAACGTAAGTACAAAATACATATACATATACACTCAAACTACATACCACATACATACACACATACACATACTACATACATAAAACAACATCACGGAGTTGGGGTGTAGTTTTACATAGGGGAAAAAGCATTCACAACGCAATATCAAGTGCATTGATTGTATGTGTGCAATGTGCGAGACACATTAATTTAAAAACCCGTGACACGCGATAACCAAAAGTGTTCCGAAAAGATTCAGTGTGGCCGTTTAGGGAAAGAGAAAACAGAACTCATTTTATGGGGGGGAAAAGAAAGAAAGAAAGAAAGAGAGAGAGAGAGAGAGAGAAACAGAAGAGGGAAAGAAAGAAAGAAACAAAGAGAAGAGAGAGAAGAGAAAAGAACAAGAAGAGAGAGAGAGAGAAAGGCGAGAGAAAGAGAGAAAGAAAAATGAGAGAGAGAAAAAGAAAGACAGAAAGAGAGAGAGAGAGAGAAAAAAAAAAAAGAAAAAAAAAGAGAGAGAGAGAAAAAAAAAGAAAAAAGAGAATGAGAGAAAGAAAGAAAAGGGGAGAGGGACAGGGATACACACACACAGAAGGACACACCCACACACACATACACACAGACAGACAGACAGACAGCAGACAGAGAAAGAGACAGAGAGAGAGAGAGAAAGAAAGAAAGAAGGAAAGAGAGAGAGACAGAGACAGACAGAAAGACATACACAGAGAGACAGGGCGGGGGCATCATTAGTTTATAAAACAGTTGCACCCCTCCCCTTTTTAAGGGAGTTGAAAAACGGGAACTTTTCAACCCACGTCTCTCTTTTTCTGTCTGTCTCTGTCTGTCTGTCTGTCTGTCCGTCTGTCCTCTCTCCCCGCCTGCTGTCAACATGGCCTTTCTTGACTGCTATTTATAGTCAGATCTTGATTACCTCATGTTGGCCCGGGGTCTGGGCAAGAAAGACATCGACACCAGAGACGACGGTTTCCACCATTTCTCCCCCACCTGAAATCCCGCCACATGCAAATATATTCACCAAATCCCCCACCCCCACCCCCACCCACAAGTCTTTTCCCAATAAATTTTAATGCCATTCCATTCTCCTCTGTCAGCCTACTACGTCTCTGTTGTGACAAGGAATGTAACGTCTAAAATAGACGAGCTTACACAGAATAGCTAGTTGCGTTTGTGATTCAGACCTTTAATTATTTATTTATTTACTTTATTAACATATGTGACCTCCCACCACAAAATCATCTTAACTCGCAGTCAGTCGAACAGCACTAGGAGCTGAAAAGGTGACTGAGGGTCCATCTGGGGTGTTTTTACTTTTTCTCAAAATTGATTTCTGTAGTCTATAATCTATCCCCCACAGAATTTTTTTTCTTTGAAATATTATCAATCAGTTTAAATCGTATTTTAATGCACTGATCGCAGCAGAAAGAATGCAATTTCCTATCAAAAAACCTATTTTTGTCCCCTTATTATGAACCGTAACCAGTACAGTACCCGCGTATGTAATATACTGATGGAAAGCTCATTGGTGCACCTTTCAGATAACGACAGCGAAAATTTGAAACAAACTGGGTCAAAGCCACCAAATAACGAAATGTAAGGAAAATGTGTAGGAGAGCACACAAGAACTTTAGAGGCCGTTTTCCTCAAAATGGCCGTCATACAACTTAATGACTTTAAACGTACATAACTTCTACATTTTTTTTAATACAAGCTATATTCAAGTACCAAAATAATCAGCAGAATGTACACTTTCCAGTGATATGTATATCTCAATATGCCCAAAATGCTAGTTAAGACTGATTTCGTGGTGGGAGGTCACATATGTTTTTTATTTTGAAGGTAAAATACACACATACACACATCATATTTACATGTAACCAAGATTATTCCTATGGTCATCATCATCATCATCAAGTTCCTTGCCACATGGCGTTGGCGATCGTGCATTCCTGTGGTAGGCTGATAAAATACCAGTATAAAATATAGACTAGGTAAAACATAGTCTAGGTAGGGCCTCAGGACTTGGCCAGCTCATGGGTTTATGTGCAGAATTAAGGCTTGTGTCATGATCACCATACACAATGGCACATGTGACGTTAGTGCATATGGAATTCGTTCCGAGCGCGGAGACGTCATCTTGAGAAACTGAAACTGATACTGCTAGTCATTGTTATTCCGAGTCTAAAAAGATCGGTGTCGTTCATAGTATGCCTGTTTTTTTAAGTTTATTTGTTGTTGTTGGTTTTTATGATATTATCATTGTTCTTTTTAAAACTGTCATGAAAAAAGAATAAGAACGCGTATTTTAATACAACAAGACAAGACAGGCTCAAATTTTCGGCCAACTGGCCTTTGTCAAGCGTAAGATCACAAACAAAACAAACACCAGATACAGCCCTGGACACTCTTCAGGATAGAACAATATTAACATGGCATGACCACTTTTCAGAATAGCAGAATTCATCTCACTTCTGCTCTGGCATCATATTTACTCAAAAACGCATTATGATGTCATTTTAGTCAGTTTGTTCCTTTTCTCACTCTGGAGGGCGCAGCAGGGAAGTTTTTAATCTTTTTCTCTTAATTTTTGTATATGGTGTTTGTTTGTTTGTGATCTTACGCTTGACAAAGGCCAGTTGGCCGAAAATTCTGCCTGTTTTTGTCTTGTTGTATTAATATACACGTTCTTATTCTTTTTTCGTGAACTTTCCTTCTTTCTTTTTTTCTTGTCCTAAATTCCAGTCGATCATGGCTGTCACCAATTTCTGTCTGGAACTTTCAGAAATTGTTTGCATAATACAGGGCCTCGACATTCCAAGCTGACTGCCTATGTTTTTCTTTCAATTCCTCGAAATATCTGCACCCAGGTTGTGTGCATTGTTGGCAAGTCAGTCTCGTAAATGGCAATTTTCTCTCTTTTGTAAGCCAAGTATTTTCGTTCGATGGTTCAGAATTGGTGGCGTGTTTACGTAGATCTCAAAGTGTTTTTGTTAGAAATATCACAGTTCAGTCTCTTTAGAAAATATGATGCGTGCCTGATTTCAATGTGCTAGACTGTCGACTAACACACACACACACACACACACACACACACACACACACACACACCCCACACACACACAACACACACACACACACACACACACACACACATACACACACACACACATACACACACACACACCACACACACACACATACACACACACACACATACACATACACACACATATATATATACACACACACACACACACACACACACACACAAACACACACGCACGCATTATGTATGTATGTATATATATTGTATATACATGTATGTAATGTATATATACATATCTATCTATCTATCTATCTATCCATCCATCTATCTATTTATCTATCTATCTATCTATCTATCTATCTATCTATGTATGTATGTATGTATGTATGTATGTATGTATGTATGTATGTATGTATGTATGTATGTATGTATGTATGTATGTATGTATGTAAAGTATGTATGTATGTATGTATGTATGTATGTATGTATGTATGTATGTATGTATGTATGTATGTATGTATGTATGTATGTAATGTATGTATATATATATTATATGTTATATGTATATAAAAACACAAAGTAAAAAACAAAAACTGAATTGTAATTATCTGCTGAATAAAATTTTCCAAGTATGTGTACATTACAAACAGAACACCCACTGACTGAAACACAATGTGGCAACCAGGTATTTCTATAAGTAACAACATATAGGTACACACGCACGCGTCTGATCGATCGCTCTGTCAAACTCTGTTGAAGGTGTAAAGCACAGCCACTTAAAAAAAAAGTTAGATTTTTTAAAACTTCATGTTTTTTCATGTCTGCACTGCTTTAAAACACTGGAGTTACTGTATGTATGATTTATATGTGGTGCAGGCACTCTTCAAGCAAGGGCTAATTAAAAAAACAAACAGACAAACAAACAAATCCCAAAACAAAACAAAATAAAAAAAAGTGAAAAAAGTATGTACTGCTAATTTAATAACGAGTAAATACAATTTGTTTTGTTCTTGTTTCTGTCTGTCCGTATCTGTTTTTTCCGGTTGTGTCAGTTTAGTGAAACTTAAAAGAGAAAAGACATCTCTATTAAAGTAAAGACAACAGAATGTGAACAACTGTCCCTTTTTTCAATTAAAATAAAGGACAACATTATGTGAACACCTGTCTTCTTTCAATAAAGTAAGAAAACATTATGTGAACACCTGTCTTCTTTCAATTAAAGTAAAGACAACAGAATGTGAATAACTGTCTTCTTTCAATTAAAGTAAAGACAACAGAATGTGAACAACTGTCTTCTTCCAATTAAAGTAAAGACAACAGAAATGTGAACAACTGTCTTCTTCCAATTAAAGTAAAGACAACAGAATGTGAACAACTGTCTTCTTTCAATTAAAGTAAAGACAACAGAATGTGAACAACTGTCTTCTTTCAATTAAAGTAAAGACAACAGAATGTGAACAACTGTCTTCTTTCAATTAAAGTAAAGACAACAGAATGTGAACAACTGTCTTCTTTCAATTAAAGTAAAGACACCAGAATGTGAACAACTGTCTTCTTTCAATTAAAGTAAAGACAACAGAATGTGAACAACTGTCTTCTTTCAATTAAAGTAAAGACAACAGAATGTGAACAACTGTCTTCTTTCAATTAAAGTAAGACAGCAGAATGTGAACAACTGTCTTCTTTCAACTAAAGTAAAGACAGCAGAATGGAATGGAATGGAATCTTTATTTAATGTCTGTTCACAATAGTGATCTTAGAACACACACACACACACACACACACACAAAACCCCTCACACACACACACACACACACCCCCAAAAACCCCTCACACACACACACCCAACACACACAGAGGGAAAAAAGGGGGGGGGGGGAAACCCGGGGAAAGGGGAAGGGGGTAGTGATATTTTTGGAATGTAAAAAGGGGAAAACAATAACAATTAAAAATTCAGAACATTAAGTTAACAGGGGTCAATCAAAAACAAAAAATTTTAATTTAAACTTTTCCATAACAACCCCTGCCAACAGGGGATCTGAAAAATCAGCTGACATGTGAAAAATTTGCCCCTTCTTTAAATTTTAAGTAAAGACAGCAAAATGTAAACCCCCTGTCTTTTTTTTAAAAACTTGGGCGTGTATCAATTTACTAGACGCAAGCAGTAAACCTCTATTTCAAAACATTTTTAAAAAAACACGACAAGAAATGTCCCTGAAATTTTTTAAAAGTAGGTCTTTTAAAATTTTCCCCAAATCCCCAAAACAAATTCCACGGACATCACGATTCCCGGGTAACTTTTGATCTGGGCTATGATTATTGGGGCTAAACCCCTGCCCTGAAAACCCCCCCCCCCCCTCAACACACACAAAACCAAACACCCCACACACACACAAAAACACCCCCCAACAAAAAAACAAAAAAACAACAACCCCACACCCCACAAAACACACACACACCCCCAAAAAAAAAAAATTAAATTCACTTATAGGGGAAAAACGTTAAATCAAGGAAGGAACAACGAACACACACACACCCCACACACACACCCCCCCCCCCCCCCCCCGGCAAAAAAGGCCCAACAACAACACCCCACACCCCCCCTAACACCCCACAAACCAAACCACACACACAACACAAAAAAATACACACACAACACACCACCCACACACAAAACACACACACACACCCCAACCCCAACACACACCCCCCTTTGAAAGAGATTTCCCATTTCAACCCGGGCCCAAAATGTTTTCTTTCAAAACAGGACCATTAAAGTACGGGAAAAAAATAAAGAATTTTAGCGGGCCCTTTCCTTTCCACATCAAAAAAAGTATCTCCCCCAAGTTTGTTTGCCTAAAAGGTACAGCCAAAAGGTTTGTGGGCCCCAAACCCTGAGATTGAAAGGGGAGTGAGAAGGTATAAGACACCTCACACCCCTCAGTCAGACGGGAATAAGTTGTTTTAATCCTAGATCTCAAGTAAACTCGGGGGCTAGATAATTAAGCAAAAGCTTTCCTCTCTCTCTTTCTCTCCCCTCCCCTTTTCTTTTTCTCTGTCTCTCTCTCTGTTCCCCCCCTCTCTCTCTCCCGTCTGTCCCCCCCTCTCTCTCTCCCTTCCCCCCCCCCTCTCTCTGTTTTCCCCCCCTCCTCCTTTTCTCCTTTTGTCCCCCCCCCCCCCCCCCCTCTCCCCTCTGTTTTTCCCCCTCTCTCTCCCTGCCTTGTCTTTTTTCCCGTGGAAACAGGGGCCCGGTACCCTTTTTATTCCCGGGGGTCCGGGCCCCGAAACTTGGGTTTCTGTTGAGAAACGGTGCATTGTCTTTCAAACTGCCCGCAGGAGATTGGGGCGGGTGTGAAACATGTCCCTGGGAAATTACCCACTGTTTCGAAGTTGGGAAAGGTAAAGGGGGAAGGGGAAAAAGAGATGGGGATTTATTTCAAAACCCGGGTTCGGGGAAAAGTTGGGGCCTTTTAACCACCCTCACTCCCCTTTCGCCCAGGGTTTTGGGACCCGAGAACGGAGGCCAATGCAAAAGTTTTTTTTTCGCCGACTAAAAATTTTCTGTCCCGGGTTTTCCCCGACGACCCGGCAAGTTTTGGGGGTTTCTGTCTTTTTTTTTTTTTTTTTTTTCCCCTGGTTTTTTTTGTTCGTTTTTTTTATTGTTTTTGATTCTTTTTTTAACCCTTTGACTTTCCCAGCCCCCTTTCCCCAAAGCAAAAACTTAAATCTTTGACTCCCCCACCCCCCACCAGCTTCCTGCAAGGGAAACTGGGGGATAGGGTGAGGGGGCAAAAAAGGGGTTTTTTGCTTTGCTAACATTTTTTGACAAAGATGGTTTTTTGGTGGACAGGGTGAGGGAGTCAAAAAGTTTAAGGGTTTTTCTTTGCCAGCATGTTGGGCAATCGGATGTTGGGGGACAGGGGCGGGAGTCAAAGGGTTAAGTTTTTTTCTTTTCTAGCATAGTTTGGGCAATGCAAGATTTGGTGGGCAAGGGGGCCCGGGGGTCAAAGGGGTTAAAGGGTTTTTCTTTCTAGCAGGGTTTACGATGCAGGATGCTGGGCCGCGATCGCCAACGCCATGTGGCAGGGCACTTGATGATGATGATGATGATGATGATGATGATGATGAGTGAGGGAGAGATAATGAGCGTTGCCCATATATTGCCAGCCAAAAGAAAAATTGAGCTCTCTACATTTTTATACCCCTAAAGGGTTGTGGGCTGTGGGATGTCTCTGCCACCTCACTCCCTGACAACCTCAAGGTCAGAGAACAACCTCTGGGCGTATCCTTTTATGCTATAATGCTACACCATGAAAAATGCTCTTGATGTGAAAGAAGACCAGTTGAAATCAGTCATATTCATGGTCATGTTTCCAAAAAAAACATCAGTGGTGTTATGTTAACGTCTCTTTCAAGTAATCCAAATACAAGTGTGACCGCCCTCTTTCATAGAGACAGGAACGATAAAAAACACGAAAATAGAATCAGAACGCGTATTTAATACAACCAGACAAGACAGGCTCAAATTTTCTGCCAACAGGCCTTTGTCAAGCGTTAAGCCTATAAATCCCGTACCCTGTACACTAACATCCTGCATTGTCAACCATGCTATCAAAGTAAAAACTTAACCCTTTGACTCCCGCACCCTGTCCACCAGCATCCTGCATCGTCAACCATGCTAGCAAAGCAAAACCTTAACCCTTTGACTCCCGCACCTTGCCCACCAACATCTTGCATTGTCAACTATGCTAGCAAAGCAAAAACTTAACCCTTTGACTCCCGCACCCTGTCCACCAACATCCAGCATTGTCAACCATGCTGGCAAAGCAAAACCGTAACTCTTTGACTCCCTCACCCTGTCCACCAACACCCATCATTGTCAACCATGCTAGCAAAGCAAAAACTTAACTCTTTGACCCCCCCACCCTATCCACCAGCTTCTTGCAGGAAGCTGGTGGATAGGGTGAGGGAGTCAAAGAGTTAAGTTTTTTGCAGTTGATGGATAGGCTACGGGAGTCAAAGGGTTAAAATGAAGATATCAAATAACAACTAAACAACGAACACAAAAACCAGTGAAAAAGAAAAAAAAAAAAAAGACAGCAACCACCAAACTTGCCTGTCGTCTGGACAACCGGGACAGAATAATTCTAGTCTGGTTCGACAAAAACTTTGTGCATGTGGCCTCCAAGTTCTCTGTCCCATAATCCTGAGGTCGTAGGGGAGTGAGGTGGTAAAGACCAACTTTTCTCAGAGCCAGCGTTATGAAAGTGATGCCCATCTCCTCTCTCTCTAACCCATTTATCTTTCCCAGACTTCGAAGACAGTCAGGTAAGTTCCACGGACATGATTCACACCCGCACAATCTCCTGCAGGCAGTTTGTAAGACGAATGCACCGTGTCTCAACAGCAACCAAGTTTCGAGTCCGGACACCCAGCAATAAACAGGTACCTGACCCTGTTCTCCACTGGAAAAGACAAGGCAGCGGAGAGAGAGAGACAGAGACAGAGAGAGAGGGGGGAGGGACAGGAGAGAGAGAGGGAGGAACAGAGAGAGAGGGGGGACAGAGAGAGAGAGGGGGACAGACAGAGAGAGAGAGGGAGGGACAGAGAGAGAGACAGAGAGAAAGAGAGAGAGCGAGAGAGAGAGAGAGAGAGATAAGCTTTTGCTCTAATTATACTAGTCCCCGAGAATACTTGAGATCTAGATTACAACAACTTCATTCCCGTCTGACCTGAGGGCTGTGAGCTGTCTATACCTTCTCACTCCCCTTACAATCTCAGGGTTTGGGGACGACAACCTTTGGCTGTACCCTTTTAGGCAAGCTAAACTTGTGAGAGATACTCTTGATGTGAAGGAAGGCCAGCTAAAATTCGTCATTTTTCCTGATACTTTAATGGTCATGTTTCGAAAGAAAACATCGGGCGGATTGAAATGAACATCTCTTTCAAGTGTGTGTGTGTGTGTGTGTGTGTGTGTGTGTGTGTGTGTGTGGTGTGTGTTGTGTGTGTGTGTGTTGTGTGTGTGTGTGTGTGTGTGTACGTGTGTGTGTGTGTGTGTGTGCGTGTGTGTGTGTGTGTGTGTGTGTGTTCGTTCGTTCCTTCCTTGATTTAACGTCTTTTCACTATAAGTGATATTAGACGGGTGTGTGTGTGTGTGTGTGTGTGTGTGTGTGTGTGTGTGTGTGTGTGTGTGTGTGTGTGTGTGTGTGTGTGTGTTGAGGGGGGGGGGGGTTTCAGACAGGGGTCAGCCTCAATAATCATAGCCCAGATCAAAAGATTACCGGAATCGTGATGTACCGTGTGAATAGTTGGGTATCCGGGAACTATTAATAGACCTACTTTAATGATTTCAGGGACATTTCTTGTCGCTGTTTTTAAAAGCTGTTTTGAAATAGCAGGTTTACTGCTTGCGTCTAGTAAATTGATACACGCTAAGTTATTAAAAGAAGACAGGTGTTCACATTCTGCTGTCTTTACTTAAATTGAAAGAAGACAGTTGTTCACATAGTCCAGCTGATTCTCAGATCCCCTGTTGGCAGATTGTTATGAAGAGTTAATTAATTGTCTGTTATTGATTGACACTGTTAACTTAATGTTCTGAATTCTTAATTGTTATTGTTCCCCTTCTTACATTCAAACTATCACTACCCCTTCCCATCCCCGTCCCCCACCCTTTTTTTTCCCTCTGTGTGTGTGTGTGTGTGTGTGTGTGTGTGTGTGTGTGTGTGTGTGTGTGTGTGTGTGTGTGTGTGTGTGTGTGTGTGTGTGTCTAAGATCACTATTGTGAACAGACATTAAATAAAGATTCCATTCCATTCCATTCTGCTGTCTTTACTTTAGTTGAAAGAAGACAGTTGTTCACATTCTGCTGTCTTTACTTTAATTGAAAGAAGACAGTTGTTCACATTCTGTTGTCTTTACTTTAATTGAAAGAAGACAGTTGTTCACATTCTGTTGTCTTTACTTTAATTGAAAGAAGACAGTTGTTCACATTCTGGTGTCTTTACTTTAATTGAAAGAAGACAGTTGTTCACATTCTGTTGTCTTTACTTTAATTGAAAGAAGACAGTTGTTCACATTCTGTTGTCTTTACTTTAATTGAAAGAAGACAGTTGTTCACATTCTGTTGTCTTTACTTTAATTGAAAGAAGACAGTTGTTCACATTCTGTTGTCTTTACTTTAATTGGAAGAAGACAGTTGTTCACATTCTGTTGTCTTTACTTTAATTGGAAGAAGACAGTTGTTCACATTCTGTTGTCTTTACTTTAATTGAAAGAAGACAGTTATTCACATTCTGTTGTCTTTACTTTAATTGAAAGAAGACAGGTGTTCACATAATGTTTGTCTTTACTTTAATTGAAAGAAGACAGGTGTTCACATAATGTTGTCTTTATTTTAATTGAAAGAAGACAGTTGTTCACATTCTGTTGTCTTTACTTTAATAGAGATGTCTTTTCTCTTTTAAGTTTCACTAAACTGACACAACCGGAAAAAACAGATACGGACAGACAGAACAAGAACAAAACAAATTGTATTTACTCGTTATTAAATTAGCAGTACATACTTTTTTCACTCTTTTTTATTTTGTTTTGTTTTGGGATTTGTTTGTTTGTCTGTTTGTTTTTTAATTAGCCCTTGCTTGAAGAGTGCCTGCACCACATATAAATCATACATACAGTAACTCCAGTGTTTTAAAGCAGTGCAGACATGAAAAACATGAAGTTTTAAAAAAATCTAACTTTTTTTTTAAGTGGCTGTGCTTTACACTTCAACAGAGTTTGACAGAGCGATCGATCAGACGCGTGCGTGTGTACCTATATGTTGTACTTATAGAAATACCTGGTTGCCACATTGTGTTTCAGTCAGTGGGTGTTCTGTTTGTAATGTACACATACTTGGAAAATTTTATTCAGCAGATAATTACAATTCAGTTTTTGTTTTTACTTTGTGTTTTTATATACATATAACATATAATATATATATACATACATACATACATACATACATACATACATACATACATACATACATACATACATACATACATACATACATACATACATACATACATACATACATACATACATACATACATACATACATACATACATACATACATACATACATACATACATACATACATACATACATACATACATAGATAGATAGATAGATAGATAGATAGATAGATAAATAGATAGATGGATGGATAGATAGATAGATAGATAGATATGTATATATACATACATACATGTATATACAATATTATACATACATACATAATGCGTGCGTGTGTGTTTGTGTGTGTGTGTGTGTGTGTGTGTGTGTTATATATATATGTGTGTGTATGTGTATGTGTGTGTGTGTGTATGTGTGTGTGTGTGTGTGTGTGTGTGTATGTGTGTGTGTGTGTATGTGTGTGTGTGTGTGTGTGTGTGTGTGTGTGTGTGTGTGTGTGTGTGTGTGTGTGTGTGTGTGTGTGTGTGTGTGTGTGTGTGTTAGTCGACAGTCTAGCACATTGAAATCAGGCACGCATCATATTTTCTAAAGAGACTGAACTGTGATATTTCTAACAAAAACACTTTGAGATCTACGTAAACACGCCACCAATTCTGAACCATCGAACGAAAATACTTGGCTTACAAAAGAGAGAAAATTGCCATTTACGAGACTGACTTGCCAACAATGCACACAACCTGGGTGCAGATATTTCGAGGAATTGAAAGCAAACATAGGCAGTCAGCTTGGAATGTCGAGGCCCTGTATTATGCAAACAATTTCTGAAAGTTCCAGACAGAAATTGGTGACAGCCATGA
>JAPXFY010002186.1:27500-29010 GCA_030674185.1 Monoplex corrugatus
CAATTGTCCTTGCTTCAAGGTTTAATTTCTTTTGATGTTTTCATCAAGGTCACAGTAACATAGAAAAATACAATGTCTGGATTTTCTGTAATAATTTTTTGTATAAATAGGGAGACTATCGGAATAGCTGGACCGTCCTGTTGTGTATCTCTGTCAGTCAACGTTCGCCTGGACTGTTGGTAAACACTTGTTAGTTGCTTCGTTGGGTTTCGTTGGTTTTTGTTTCGGTGTTTTGTTTTGTTTGGGTTTGGTTTGGTGTGCTTTGGTTTGGTTTGAAAATCGTGGTCTGGAGCGTGTAATTTAAAAAACATGAGCCTGAAATGTCATCCCCTGGATAAGGATGGGTGAGTGGAGATGGTGTGTTTTGTTTGGGTGTTGTTACTGTTGTTGATGATGATGTTGTTTTTGTTTTATGTGTGGTGTGCGTGTGTGTCTGTGTGTGTGTGTATATGTGTGTCTGTGTTTTCTTTGTTTGTTTGTTTGTTTTGTTGTTGTTACGTTGTTTTGTTTGCGTGGGTTTCTTTCTTTCTTTCTTTCTTTCTTTCTGTCTGCCTGTCTTTCTTTCTTTCTTTCTGTCTGTCTGTCTGTCTGTCTGCCTGTCTTTCTTTCTTTCTGTCTGTCTGTCTGTCTTTCTTTCTTTCTTTCTGTCTGTCTGTCTGTCTGTCTGCCTGTCTTTCTTTCTGTCTGTCTGTCTTTCTTTCTTTCTTTCTTTCTGTCTGTCTGTCTGTCTGCCTGTCTTTCTTTCTTTCTGTCTGTCTGTCTGTCTTTTTTCTTTCTTTCTGTCTGTCTGTCTGTCTGTCTGCCTGTCTTTCTTTCTGTCTGTCTGTCTGTCTGTCTTTCTTTCTTTCTTTCTGTCTGCTGTCTGTCTGCCTGTCTTTCTTTCTTTCTGTCTGTCTGTCTTTCTTTCTTTCTTTCTGTCTGTCTGCCTGTCTGTCTGCCTGTCTTTCTTTCTGTCTGTCTGCCTGTCTTTCTTTCTTTCTTTCTGTCTGTCTGTCTGTCTGTCTGCCTGTCTTTCTTTCATTCTTTCTTTCTGTCTGTCTGCCTGTCTTTCTTTCATTCTTCTTTCTGTCTGTCTCGCCTGTCTTTCTTTTCTTTCTTTCTTTCTGTCTGTCTGCCTGTCTTTCTTTCTTTCTTTCTTTCTGTCTGTCTGCCTGTCTTTCTTTCTTTCTTTCTTTCTGTCTGCCTGTCTTTCTTTCTTTCTTTCTTTCTGTCTGTCTGTCTGTCTTTCTTTCATTCTTTCTTTCTGTCTGTCTGTCTGTCTTTCTTTCATTCTTTCTTTCTTTCTTTCTGTCTTTCTTTCTTTCTTTCTCTCTGTCTGTCTTTCTTTCTTTCTTTCTTTTGATGTTGTTGCTGCTGATGTTGTTTTCGTGGTTTTTTGTTTGTTTGTTTAATTGTTTTGTTGTTGTTTTGTAGTTGTTGCTGCTGTTGTTTTTGTTGTTGTTGTTTTGTAGTTGTTGCTGCTGTTGTTTTTGTTGTTGTTGTTTTGTAGTTTTTCTGCGGGTTTTTTTTT
>JAPXFY010002187.1:5000-7500 GCA_030674185.1 Monoplex corrugatus
CAGACACGATGAAATAATTATATCCAGACTGTATTTTTCTGAATAACGATGATGTTCAAATACTTGGCTTTTGTATTGTCCATTTATTAGTCTGTAATGTCTTTTCGTGTGAGCTTCTTTGCACGTAAAATATATCTGTATAACTTAAACCATGGAAGTATTGTGTTTTTAGACAAAAGCTTTAAAAGAGAAAGTAAAAATGAAACCAATGAAGTATTGTATTTTTAGACAAATGCTTTTAAAAGAGAAAGATCTATAGCAGAGCATCACGCAAGCCATTGCTTAACACACTTTCCAGGAACACAAAGAATTGATCACATTGTTGCATGCAGCTCACAAGCACATCCTGATGGGAAACTGAATTCTATTCCTGACTCATTATCCCTTGCCAAACTAACACAATTGATCTTGACCACGTTGGAACAAAAATATGGACCATCCAATCTCAACTCTTCTTTTTGTCTCTGCCTTCCTTGTCACATCTCTCTCTTTCCATATGTCAATCCATCTCTCTCTGTCTCTGTCTCTCTCTCTGTCTCTCTCTCTCTCTGTCTCTCTCTCTGTCTCTCTCTCTCTCTCTCTCTCTCTCTCTCTCTCTCTCTCTCCTCTGTGTGTGTGTGTGTGTGTGTGTGTGTGTGTGTGTGTGTGTGTGTGTGTGTGTGTGTGTGTGTGTGTGTGTGTGTGTGTGTGTGAGTGTACATGATTATGTGTGTTTTGTGTTACGAACTGTTACAGGTACTCCATGCTCCACACACGTGACTTAAACGTAAACATCACAATGTCGTTATGCAGAGGGTGTAACCACACTGTTTAATTAGCTAGAATCAAGACGAAATTTGGGGACCTAGGGTTAGGTTAAAGCTGCCTGGATGCTATAGCAGTGATGAAAGCCTTTCTCTGTCTCTCTGGTCATATCTTTCCTTTGTCTGTCTGCCTGCCTGCTTGCCTGTCTGCCTGTCTGCCTGTCTGCCTGCATGCCTGCATGCCTGCCTACTTGCCTGCCTGCCTGCCTTTCTACCTTTCTTCCTGCCTGCCTGCTGTCAGCCCCCCTGCCTCCCTCCCTCCCTGCCTGCCTGCCTGCCTGCCTGCCTGCCTGCCTGCCTATCTGCCTGCCTGTCTAAACCTGCCTGCCTGTCTGCTTGTCTGTCTCTTTGTCTCTGTCTGTCTTTTTCTCTGTCTTTCACTCTGTTTGTATGTATGTATGTATGTATGTATGTATGTATGTATGTCTCTCTGTCTATGTCCCTGTCTGTCTGCCTCTCTCTCTCTCTCTCTCTCTCTCTCTGTTTCTGTCTCTGTTTCTGTCTTTGTCTTTCCAACTCTATCTGTCTCTGTCTGTCTGCCTCTCTCTCTCTCTCTCTCTCTCTCTCTCTCTCTCTCTGTTTCTGTCTCTGTTTCTGTCTTTGTCTTTCCAACTCTATCTGTCTCTGTCTGTCTGCCTCTCTCTCTCTCTCTCTCTCTCTCTCTCTCTCTCTCTCTCTCTCTCTCTCTCTCCCCCCCCCTAATGTTTCCCTTGTTTGAAAGCATATACATGATCTTATATCTACTTGTACTTGTTTACGTCTTTTCATTCTCTCAGCATGCAGTCATGACCACTTGTAATCAAATCATTTTCCCCAGCTCCAGCAAAAAGAAAACAAACAAAGCAGGAACAATAACAGTCAAAGTCATACTGTACCCACCACCCTCCCTCCCCTTATCATAACATTCTACATTGATCCTTCCATCCACAGTTCGTGCTGTTGCCCGGACAACATCAGTATGTAACTTTTCAAAATCCGATGGACAGACGTCTGCATAAATTACATTAACACTTTTTTCTTCTGTGTGCTGTGCTCGCCTCGTTTTTGTACAGTCTGCATTTCAAGGAAGTCTGTTCCTCCGTCAGTATGCTGGGGGCTCTTTCGGTACAAATAGTATCCCCACCTTCTGGAAATTATGTGCTAGAAATGTTCTTATTTTTTCTGTTCACTGTCTTTGTTTTTGCCTTGTTCCTTTGCTTTCTGTCATTTCTTCCTATCATTTTCTGCCTTGCTGGTCCATTCACCTATATGTTTCAATAAAATGTTACGTACTTTCTGTTTGGACTGATAACTGGGCACATGAATTAAGTGCATTTTTGGCTCTAGGGAAATGAGATATGTGGAAGCAATTTTAGGTAATTTAGGTCTGTTTCATATGTTTTAGCGTCTTTAGTTATGCTTAAAATTGTAATCAGGTATGTTTGTTTTTTTAATCCTTTGTGCAATAAATTGGACGAAATGGTCAACTGCAGGGCATTTTCTCAGATTATGTGTGTGAATGAATTACTATGCGTACTGAATTTTCTTTTCCTTTACTTTTCGTGTTGAAGTATTGTGTGTGTTTTTGACTGGATACAGACATGGTGTGGTTCTACGTAGTGGGCTGGGCTTTAAACAAAAATAACAGTGACAGTAAGGAATTCTTGGGACATTTGCGAAAAAACATTCATAAGACAAACACGATGAAATATATCCAA
>JAPXFY010002187.1:27500-29002 GCA_030674185.1 Monoplex corrugatus
GGAAATTGTCGTCTTAATTAAACTGCAGACTTTGCATTGCCTGCCAGACTTCCCTCAAGTTTCCCCAAGCGTTGCCATGACAATAGCACGAGCTGTCTCTAGAAGGATCAGTGACGAATTCTTCAGAGATAGATAGCGGGGTCTCTCTGATGCTAAGATGCTAGTGGTGGATATTCATCTCTCTCACTTTCTCTCTCTCTGTCTCTCTGGTCTCTCAGTCTGTCTGTCTATCTGTCTGTCTGCTGCTGTTTCTCTCTGTCTCTCTCTGTCTCTCTCTTCCCCCTTATCTTTCTCTCTCTCTCTTTCCTCTCTCCTCCCCTCTCCCTCTCCCTCTCTCCTCTCTCTTTTTTTCCCCCTTCTTTCTCTCCCCCCCTCCCGTCCCTCTCTTCTCTTCCCTCCCTCTCCCCTCCCTCCTCTCTCTGTCTCTGTCCTGTCGTTTTCTCTCTCTCTCTCCCCTCTCTCCTCTCTTCTCTCCTCTCTGTTCTCTCTTCTCTGTTGTGTGTGTCTCTCTCTCTTCTTTCGTCTCCCCTTTGTCTTCTCTGTGTCTCTGTCCTGCTCTCTCTCCCCCTCTCTGTCTCTGTCTCTCTTCTCTTACTCCTCTCTTCCCTCTCTCTCTCTCTCTATCAGTCCTCTTCGTAAATTTTTATATGGATCTTACCCGGCAGCGCAAGTTCTCCTAAACCAGTCTCACGAAAAATCTTAATTATCCTCTTCCATTTATCGTGATTACATGTTTCACAAGGAGCAGTAATTATAGCAGGAAAAAAAAATACGTTAAAACCTTCCCTGCAAAGAGATCTCGATTTCCTGATTTCCGAGGCTTCAATTATACACAAAAACCCTTTTTTTGTAGGAAAGCATTTTGGGGGATTATGGAAAAGATGTTTACTCAAAGACGTAACTAGCAAACGTAACATGAGGAGAGAAAAGAGAGAGAGGGGGGGGGGGGGGGGGGGGGGAGAGAGAGAGAGGCAGACCCGAAGACAGAGGGTGAGAAGAGAGGGGGGAAGAAGAGGAGGGCAGACAGACAGAGCAGGGCGACAGACAGAAGAACGTAACAACGACATACACGACATGCGGGCAGAAAGAGATTAGAGAGACAGAGAGAACAGAGAGAGAGAGAGAGAGAAAAGAGAGAGAGAGAAAAAGATAGAAAGGGGAGAGACGGTGTGGTGTGTGTGTGTGTGCGTGTGTTGTGTTGTGTGTGTGTGTGTGTTGTTGGTGTGTGGGTTTGTGTATTTGGGGTGGGTGTGTGTGGTGTGTGTGGTGTGACAGAGGAGAAGAGGCGAAGACAGCAAAGGGGACCACACACACACACACAACAAAACACACACACACCACCCACCACACACACACACCACACACCACAAACACACACCCACACACCACACACACACACACACACCACACAGAGGGAGACATGCAGACAGACATACAGAAGTGGGGGACAGACAAGACAGAGGGAGAGACAGACAGACATAGAGCATAAAGACAAAAAGACA
>JAPXFY010000218.1:0-74865 GCA_030674185.1 Monoplex corrugatus
TCTTGCAACACTACTCCATATGACTGGTCAAATCTAAACGACAACCTTGAAATTCGTAACATCTTCATAACAAGGGTGAGAAATAGATTTGCTGCCCTACAAGATACAGCCTCAGCAAAGACTGTTAACATGACATACAACCACTTTGAAATGGCTTGTAAAGAAACAGCTGCAAACACTATCCTGCTGAAACCCAAAGTAAAAAAACAAACTCCATGGATGAATGAGGAAATCTGCAAAAAACGCAAACAACTACAAGAAGCTGCACAACTAAAAGACTCTCAACCATCCCCTGAGAACATATTCTACTTCAATAATGCTCGTGCTGCTCTCATAGAGACCTATGAAGCAGAGCAAACGAACTATCTACAAAGCAAGATTGACCAAATCACAAATGCTGTAAGCAACAAAAAGTCTGCTGTTGCCTGGAAAACAGTGAATGAAATTAGTGGTAGAAAAAGCTGTAACAGAGCTAAGCTAAAAACATCTAGCCAAGAAGAGCGAGTAAAACTGTGGCAACAACACATCCAACACCTCCATCCCAAGGATAAAATGTCCCTAGCAAGCAGACAAGGACATATTGTCCTCAGGATTAAGTATCCCTAGCAAACAAGGACATATGTCCCCATGATAGTGTCCCTAGCAGACAGGGACATATCTCAAGGATAAAGTGTCCCTAGCGAGCAGACAAGGACATACGTCCCCAGGATAAAATGTGCCTAGCAGACAAGGACATATGTCCCTAGAATAAAGTGTCCCTTTCAGACAAGGACATATGTCCCTATGATAAAGTGTCCCTGGCAGACAAGGACATATGTCCCCAGGATAATGTGTCCCTAGTAAGCAGATAAGGACATGTCCCCAGGATAGTGTCCCTAGCAAGCAGACAAGGACACATGTCTCCAGGTAAAGTGTATCTAGCAAACAGACAAGGACACATGTCTCCAGGTAAAGTGTATCTAGCAAACAGACAAGGACACATGTCTCCAGGTAAAGTGTATCTAGCAAACAGACAAGGACATATGTCTCCAGGTAAAGTGTATCTAGCAAACAGACAAGGACATATGTTCCCAGGATAAAGTGTATCTAGCAAACAGACAAGGACACATGTCTCCAGGTAAAGTGTATCTAGCACACAGACAAGGACATATGTCTCCAGGTAAAGTGTTCCTAGCAAACAGACAAGGACACATGTCTCCAGGTAAAGTGTATCTAGCAAACAGACAAGGACATATGTTACCAGGATAAAATGTTCCTAGCAAACAGACAAGGACATATGTTCCCAGGATAAAGTGTTCCTAGCAAACAGACAAGGACGTATGTCTCCAGGTAAAGTGTTCCTAGCAAACAGACAAGGACATATGTCTCCAGGTAAAGTGTATCTAGCAAACAGACAAGGACATATGTCCCTAGGACAGCATCCCTAGCAAGCAGACAAGGGCTGATGTCCCCATGGTAAAGAGTGCCAAGCCAGCAAGGACATATGTCCCGAGGACAGTATCTCTAGCAAACAGACAAGGACATATATCCCCAGGACAAAGTGTCCCAAACAGACAAGGACAAATGCCCTTTGGATAAAGTGTCCCAAACAGACAAGGACACATGTCCCTTGGATAAAGTGCCCCAAGCGGACAGATAATAACATATGCCTCCAGCGCTGGGATACACACTCTGATCATGAAGACAGATTGGGTTAGGCATGGTCAGGACAGGTGGGTAAGTGGTTAAAGTGGTAGAGAGACAGAGACAGACACACAGACAGACAGCAAGAGAAAGAGAGAGATGGGGGGAATTGGGAGGAGAGAGAGAGAGAGAGAGGGAGGGAGAGAAAGCGAGAAAGAAAGGTATACCTGGCCTAAAAAAGCAGAAAAGCGCAAGTCGCAGAACAGCCAGAAAAAGGGTGTAGCACACAGGTGAGAGAAAGAACGTGTACCTGAACGAAAAAGTAGAAAAAGACTAGAGGGAGCACCACAGCCAGAAAGATGGGAGTCGACATGCTGATGACCACAACAGTGCCGACGACGACCAGCATGCAGCGCCACCACATGGACACTTTGCCGGACAGCGTGTTGTCGATCACGTCCATATCCTTACTGAACCGATTCAGGAGACGCCCCAGAGGCGTCACGTCGAAGAATGACAGAGACTGGTGGAGCACCGCTCCCAGCATGCCCTGGTGCAGATGACACGAGGCCCGACGACAACCCCAGGCCAACATAAGGGCCGCAAGGTAGCTTAGCACACCTACACAGCAAGTGCCATTAGCTTAGCACACCTTGACAACAGGTATCATTAGCTTAGCACACCTTGACAACAGGTATCATTAGCTTAGGACACCCTAACAGGTATGATTAGCTTAGCACGCCTACACGACAAGTGCCATTACCTTAGCACACCTTGGCAACAGGTGTCACTAGCTTAGAGCACTTTAATAATAGGTATGATTAGCTTAGCACACTTTAACAGGTCTGCCTAGCTTAGCGCACCTTGACAACAGGTATGATTAGCTTAGCACACCTTGACAACAGGCATGATTCGCTTAGCACAACTTAACAGGTCTGCCTAGCTTAGCACACCTTCACAACAGGTATAATTAGCTTAGCACACCTTGAAAACAGTTATGATTAGCTTAGCACACCTTGACAACAGGTATGGTTAGCTTAGCACACCTTAACAAGTCTGACTAGCTTGGCACACCTTGACAAGTATGATTAGCTTAGCACATCCTGACAACAGGAATGATTAGCTTAGCACATCCTGACAAGTATGATTAGCTTAGCACATCCTGATGACAGGATGATTAGCTTAGCACATCCTGACGACAGGTATGACTAGCTTAGCACATCTTGATGATGGGTATGATTAGCTTAGCACATCCTGACAACAGGTATGACTAGCTTAGCACATCCGGATGACAAGTGTGATTAGCTTAGCACATCCTGATGACAGGTATGACTAGCTTAGCACATCCGGATGACATGTATGATTAGCTTAGCACATCCTGATGACAGGTATGATTAGCATTGCACATCCTGACAGCAGGTATGATTAGCAGAGCACATCCTGATGACAGGTATACTTAGCATAGCACATCCTGACAATAGATATGATTAGCATAGCACATCCTGACAACAGGTATCATTATCATAATATTCCGTCTATAGAAAGCACTGGTACAGTGGCCGCATATCCTTGATTTATAAAAGTGAAACATTTATTCACACATAAGCCGCAGTGGTTTACAAGCCGCAGACATTACACAGAACATTACACTTGCTAAAATGTATGGACATTTGGATAAGAAAAAATGTATACAGTTAACATTATTACAGCCAGCTCATTCGTGAAGACTTCAAGGACAGTCAAAACCAGTCAGCAGAGCTAAAGCCAAGCTAAGTGTAGACTGGAGAACACCTGCAACAAATGGATTTGAGAATGTGGCCAAACACGGAATCGGGAAACTCCACCACAAACAAGTCGCAACTGTTGTTTTAGTCGCAGGGGTCAAAGTTGAGGGAATAGTTGCAGCTTACAGTCCGAATTTCTGAGTAACATAACACTTTGGCAACACGTATGATTAGTCTAACACAGCTTGACAACAGGTATTATCAAAACAGTTTTCACTGTTGATATATACTGATGTATATTCTATGAACAACAGTTATATGATGAAGAGTTTGTGTTGATGTATGGACATGTTGTATGATGAAGATTTTGTGTTGATATGAGGACACATTGTATGATGATGATTTTGTGGTGATGTATGAAAAAGGCTGGAGGTTGATGCATGGACAAGTTATATAATGAAGACTTCATGCTGACATGTGGTCTATGGACAAGAAATCTATGAAGAAGGTCAAAATCAAAACATGTTTCGGTCCCTTTTCCACAATAACATTCCTTGTTAAAACCTCCACCAGTAAATCACTGGCACTTCCTGTAGCTTTACACGCCATGATCTTGAAATCTAACCACCCACTCTTCCTGATATGAAAAAGATCAGCTTATGGAATATGGACCCACCAGCCTGGTTAACACATAAACACACCATCAAAACACAAACTATTGTTATTCTTATTGTTGCTCAAAGCCCAGCTGAATGTGTAGAGCCATATCAGGGCTATAACTGTTTTAAAACATACACAACACTTCAATGTAAAATAACACACACCATCCACCAACCTGGTTAACACATAAACACACTGTCAAAATAAACAGATGATAAAAACAGAACGGTCCCAGGAGGACAGGGTGATATTAGTTCCATGCTTTGTGCTGCAAACAAAAGAAATGCATTAAGCCGAGTACAAGCATCATGCACGATACCACACAAACACCAACATGCACACACAGCCCTGTCTGCTCCACACAAAAGTACAAAATTCACATCATGGTGAAACCAGCACTAAACACGTCACCACTAATGGCTTGAAGTGAAGACACAATCACAGGACAACAGTCACCACACGGTGAAAGCACCACTAAGTGCGTAACCACTGACAGGATCTTTCACCACAGACCACCGTGTGCTGTCTAATCAATGAGGTAACACAGACACAATACTACTTCCATTCTAACGCCTACAACACTGTGACAAAAACAAAAAGCCCACACCACTCCACAAAGAAAACACAGCATGCAGGCTGCCAGCCAAGGCTGTCAAGCGGCCAGTGTCCAGCAATACTGGGGGCTATGGACAGTCCGTACCTGCACAAGATAATAGACCACCATGAGCGGGAGGATGATGGACAGGAACAGGGGCGTCCCCATGGAGATGATCACTATGGTGCCCAGCACGTGCAGGAAGCACATGAGAAACATATGGGCATTCATGGGCACTGTGGTGTCGATGGCGTCCACGTCCTTGCTGAAGCGGTTGATGATGCGTCCCAACGGCGTCACATCGAAGAAATGCATGGGGCACTGCAGGATGTTGGCTAGGAAGGCTGCGTGTAACACGCGCGACGCATTGCGCGCCCCTAGTGTGCGAATCAGGGTGCCCGCAAACACAAACACTCCTGTAAGATGTGTAACACTCACTGTAAACACTCCTGTGGGATATGTAACAACATAAACAATCCTGTGAGATATGTATCACTCAACAAAATCACTCCTGTGGGGCTGAAACATTTACCATAAACATTCCTCTGGATTATGTAATACTCAACATAAACATTCCTGTGGGATATGTATTACTCAATATAAACACTCCTGTGGGTACATTACACTCAATATAAACACTCCTGTGGGTATGTTACATTCAACATAAACACTCCTGTGAGCTACCTGACACTGAACATACACAATCCTATAGAACATGCCATCCATCATCATCATCATCATCAGTGGTAGGCGCTGCATTAGATGTCACAATAACTCTTCTCCATTTACTCCACTCTTGACTTTTTTGGTGCTACTTTATAGACCTTCAAACCACTATGTTGGTGATGTTCATATAAGCTGTGTGGTTAGCCAAGATTTCTGTTGGCCTCAACTTTTCCTGGTAAATCTGTCGTCATTAGGGTTGTGGTGGTATTAGGGTTGTGGTGGTGGTGTGGGTTGTGGTGGTGGTGTGGGTTGTGGTGATGATGTGGGCTGTGGTGGTGGTATTAGGGTTGTGGTGGTGGTATTAGGGTTGTGATGGTATTAGGGTTGTGGTGATGGTATTAGGGTTGTGGTGGTGGTGTGGGTTGTGGTGGTGTGTGTTGTGGTGGTGGTGTGTGTTGTGGTGGTGGTGTGTGTTGTGGTGGTGGTATTAGGGTTGTGGTGGTGGTGTGGGTTGTGGTGGTGGTGTGGGTTGTGGTGGTGGTGGGATTGTGGTGGTGGTATTAGGGTTGTGGTGACGGTGTGGGTTGTGGTGGTGTGGGTTGTGGTGGTGGTATTAGGGTTGTGGTGGTGGTATTAGGATTGTGGTGGTGGTGGTGTGGGTTGTGGTGGTGGTATTAGGGTTGTGGTGGTGGTGTGGGTTGTGGTGGTGGTATTAGGGTTGCGGTAGTGGTGTAGGTTGTGGTGGTGGTATTAGGGTTGTGGTGATGATGTGGGTTGTGGTGGTGGTATTAGGGTTGTGGTGATGATGTGGGTTGTGGTGGTGGTATTAGGGTTGTGGTGATGATGTGGGTTGTGGTGGTGGTGTGGGTTGTGGTGGTGATGTGGGCTGTGGTGGTGTGTGTTGTGGTGGTGGTGTGTGTTGTGGTGGTGGTGGTGATGTGGGTGGTGGTGGTGTATGTTGTGGTGGTGGTGTGGGTTGTGGTGGCGGTGGTATTAGGGTTGTGGTGGTGGTGGTATTAGGGTTGTGGTGGTGGTGTGTTGTGGTGGTCATGTGGGTGGTGGTGATGGTGGTGTGGGTTGTGGTGGTATTAGGGTTGTGGTGGTGGTGTGTGTTGCATGGTTGATGTATCTCATTTTTCTTTTGGTGATTTCTGCTAGTAATTGACATTGGACTGTGACTTCAATTTAAAATGCTTTCATCTGTTCTTTCATTGGACCATCTGACTAAGTAACCCACCGTAGAGCCACATTTCTGCTGCTTTGATCATATTTTCATCTGCCTTTCTGCATGTTGAGGCTTCTCAGCAAAATAGCACTACTGGGCAGATCACATATTTCTGAATTTTTATTTAAAGGCTGTTTGTATGCGTCTGCCTTTTCAAATGTTGTTGAGTTAGATCATTATCTGCTATGCCATTCCCACTCATATCTTTATGTCTCTAGTACATGTGCCATCATTAGTGGTAATAAGAAACACTGGTGACAGCTGGACAGCAGAAGGTCCTCAGAGGAGAAATCCCTTTAACTGAGCCTACATATTTAAAATCTCTCATCTTTCTGAATGCAATCTTGATGATTTGAATATCTTGTTATGCTTGACTTTCTTCCCTATCTATGTGCAATACTTTAACCCTATCCCATTCACTCCGGCTGCATCCGGCCAAACACAGCTCTCCCGCATCTGTTCACTCCGGCTGCGGCCGGCCGCATGTTTGCACTCATGGCCAGTACTTTTCCATCACGCTGTAACCTTGAGCTAGCTCACTCTGAATGAATGAAATTTGGCGGGTAGGTCCACGGAGGACCAATGAACTGTTAACACTAAATTAAGATGCCACCACTGGCATCATTCACAAGACAGAAGAAGGAAATGACCGCATTCCATTCTTGTGTACGTGTGAATGAGAAAGATGGCGGCGCAGCATGAAGAAGTAGAATGGGAGGAGTATACAGAGGAGGAATTAGAAATTATTTTGAGAGAAATGGAGCAGATGGAAAAAGAAAAAGATGCAGAATCAGATGTAGAAATTGATGTTGCTGAAGGAGATGATGAGGAGGAGGAAAGCGAAGAAGAAAGCGACCCTGAAGACAATGTGCCGTTAGCGGATTTGCAGACGACGTGGCGACGCGCTGCTGTAGCAAGCCGGGTGAACGAATTCCATCTCGAAACTGGCCCTTCACACGCATTGCCCGCGAATGCAAAACCTTTAGATTATTTTTTTTAATTTCTACCGGAATCTTTTTTTCAAACGGCGGCAGAGGAGACTAACAAGTATGCACAACAGAAGATCGTAGCTAGAGGCTTGGCCAGTGATCCATTGTGGAGAGATATATCATCAACTGAAATACGTGCCTACCTGTCGATCCTTATTATGATGGGAATCAACCGTAAACCGCGGATTGATATGTACTGGTCGACTGATCCACGATTCAGAGACCCTTGGATTAGCAGTATTATGCCTAAGACAAGGTTTCTGAAAATCAATCAGTATTTTCACCTGCGTGACACATCGAACACACCTGGGCGTGACAGTGCGAACTACGACCCTCTGTATAAGATCAGGCCTTTCATTGATATTATCCAGCCACTGTTCAAGTCACGATACAACCCTGGCCGTGACTTGAGCATTGATGAATCAATGATTGGGTACAAAGGGAGGGTGTTTTTCAAACAGTATATGCCCGGAAAATCTACCAAGTGGGGAATCAAGGTGTGGCAACTGTGTGATGCAGAAAGTGGATACTGTGTGGCGTTTGACATCTACACGGGTCGTCATAGCCGCCAAAATACCAACATCAGCCTGGGGGAGGAGGTGGTCGACAAATTGGCCTCAGCTTACTACAACCAACACAGGCACCTTTATTTTGACCGCTTTTTCTCGTCAGTGCCCCTTTTGAAACACCTGTCCAGCAAAGGGACCTATGCCTGTGCGACAATCATGTCAAACCGCAAAGGACTTCCTGACGAGGTGAAGGCGGCCAAACTACCCAACAGAGGTGATCTGCTACAGGTGCAACAAAGTTCTCTGATGGCCACCGTGTACAAAGACAAACGCCAGATTTACATGCTCAGCACCAGTCAGCCACCGGGCAAATCAACCGTAGGTGACAAAGAGATCCCCACTGTCATCGCTGCCTACAATAAGTACATGGGTGGCGTTGACAAGTGTGACCAGTACATGGCCTACTATCCCGTGGGACACAAAAACAAGAAATGGTGGAAATACATCTTCAATTCCTTTGTCAACTTGTGCATTGTTCAGGCTTTCCTCACCTGGGAGAAATCGACACACGATCCACCTGTCAAGAAAAGGTACGATCATCTCGCCTTCCGAGCTGATGTCGCCGACCAACTGAGGGGTGGATTTACTTGCCGTAAGTTGACAACAGGAAAACGGAAACAAATCCCCGAGGCTCCGATTGCTGTCCAAACAATCAACCACCACAAGCTGATCAAGCTAGAAGGACGCAAAAGAGTCTGTCGCCAGTGTGTCATCGTAGGGCGACTGACACCCACAAATCGACAGGTAGAAACGTCATTTCAGTGCGGATTTTGTCAAGTTCCACTGTGTCGTGTCGGCCGTGACTGTTTTAGGGACTACCATGACAGCAATCTTGTGCACCAAAACAACAACCAATAACTACAAGCAAACAAGTTAGGATCTGCACCTGAAAGTTGACAATTTTGTGACACTGAAATGACAGATAAAATGACAACCAACCAGCACACTGGCAGTGACCGACACGATTGTACTCTCAGATACATACATATATATACATATAGCTATTTGTTTTTCTCCATAAAGTGTACAAAGTAGACTGTGTAAGAGTGTTAGTTTGTAGTGCTTTTCCTGTTCTTTGACTATAAACACGTATAGTTGGTGACATGGATTTGGTGACACTGACAATTCAGATGGATTACCATAGTGACGGGAGTGATGGGAGTGATGGGACAAGTTCAGGTAGGCCTCTCTGTATTGTTTGTAACTCACAAACGTCTGTATGTCATGTTACACCGTGTATCTTTACTAACATCATGATGTCACCTCGAAAACACCTGTGACATGTGACAATAGAGGGGACAACGACACGACATCCACAAGTGAGACACACATATTGACATGCAAACCAAAGTATGTTCACTCATAAACACTTCTGCCAAAAATTGTTGCTCTACGGCAAATGACAGCTGAATAGTGCTGTATAGCGTACATGAACCATATTTTCCTTGAAAAAAGCTGAAAAACCACGAATACTAGGGGAAGTTTCACTGCGAGCTATGCAAATGGGAGAGGGTTAAGTCTTCTTGGCATTTTGATTAAGACCTGCCTTCTTACCTGATTCATCTACTATGTGCTGAATTCTTTACATGCTTGTGAGGTCTGACATAAGTGTAGTATCATCAACACATCATAGACTTGTGATGTTTCTACTATCAATTTTTATTTGCTCGTCTTAAATATCTGCTCCTATTACAACCTGCTCCGTATGTATGTTGAAGAGACGAAGTGAGAGTATGCAACCATGACGGACTCCTCTCTTGATGCTAAAATATTTGTAGTTTTGGCTGTTCCATCTCACTATTGCTTTCTAGTCATTGTATAGGGCCGCAATATGAGAAATTAGCTGTTCGGGGAAGCCCATATTCTTCATGGTATCAAACAGACGATGTATGAGAGACTGTCAAATGTTTTGTTAAGTCGATGAAAGCAATGAAGGCATCTTCCTTGCTGCTCTAAGTCATGTAACAGGCAAGAAAAACACTTCTTTGGGACATGTAACACTCCTGTAACAGGCAAGATAAACTCTTCTGTGGGACATGTAACACTCCTGTAACAGGCAAGATAAACATTTCTGTGGGACATGTAACACACCTGTAACAGGCAAGATAAACACTTCTGTGGGACATGTAACACTCCTTAACAGGCAAGATAAACACTTCTGTGGGACATGTAACACTCCTGTAACAGGCAAGATAAACACTTTTGTGGGACATATAACACCCGTGTAACAGGCAAGATAAACACTTCTGTGGGACATGTAACACTCCTGTAACAGGCAAGATAAACACTTCTGTGGGACATGTAACACCCGTGTAACAGGCAAGATAAACACTTCTGTGGGACATGTAACACTCCTGTAACAGGCAAGATAAACACTTCTGTGGGACATGTAACACTCCAGTAACAGGCAAGATAAACACTTCTGTGGGACATGTAACACCCATGTAACAGGCAAGATAAACACTTCTGTGGGACATGTAACACTCCTGTAACAGGCAAGATAAACACTTCTGTGGGACATGTAACACTCCTGTAACAGGCAAGATAAACACATCTGTGGGACATGTAACACTCCTGTAACAGGCAAGATAAACACATCTGTGGGACATGTAACACTCCTGTAACAGGCAAGATAAACACTTCTGTGGGACATGTAACACTCCTGTAACAGGCAAGATAAACACTTCTGTGGGACATGTAACACTCCTGTAATAGGCAAGATAAGCACTTCTGTGGGACATGTAACACCCGTGTAACAGGCAAGATAAGCACTTCTGTGGGACATGTAACACTCAACATAAACACTCATGTGGGATGTGTAACACTCTACATAAACAAAGAGCATAAAAATGTCAACCGAAACGGAAACCAACCAACCAACCGATACAAATGACAACCAACCAACCCATCAATACAACGGAAACACCAGTCCGTAACCCTTTCACTTCCTCATCTTCTCCAACAGATTCCTGCAGAAAGCTGGTGGACAGGGTGCGGCAGTTAAAGGGTTAAGAGAAAGCTGGTGGACAGAGAGAGATGAAAGAGTTAGTCATCAAGCCACAGCAAGACACATAAAACCCTACCCTGCAGCACTCCCAGCGCTCCATAGACTCCTAGTCGCATGTCGCGTTGTTGAGAATCGTGGGTAGCGTTGTAGGAGCGAGCATCATTGCTCCATTCAGAGAGCCAGACGTTGGAGTAGATGCTGGCGGCATTGTACAGCACGTAGAACAACACGATGGTAAAACTCACGAACGCACCCATCGCTCGCATGTAGGCTAAGAACACGGAGAACTTCACCTGTAACATGCACAAACACATGCACATGCGCGCACACACACACACACATACATTTCAATCATAAAAATAAATGCACAGAATACCACTGGTCTCATATACACGCACACAAACACATACACTTACAGTGCTTAATAAACGTATACGACATTGCCACAGAGAAAGAGAAGGGGAGACAGATGGAGAGAGAGAAAGAGAGGGAGAGAAAGAGAAAGGGAGAGAGTTCAGGCTTCAGAATACTTCAATACTCAAAGATAGTAGCGTCACGTCCCACTGGGCCTTTCTTACAGCTAGTCTATGCCACTCTTTCTTTTTCTTTTCTTGTTTAAAGCCCAGCCGACAGCGCAGAGCCATATCAGAGCTATAACCGCTTCAAAACACACAAAACTTCAACAGGAAAAAAAAAAAGATAAGAAAATTAAGTACACATATCAATGCATTCGCGCACATAATCCAAGGACATGCCCCCGGCGTAGGACCACTCCGTCCAATTTATCGCACAGGGGAGATTTACAAAACACACCCAAATAGAAATATAAGCATACATAAGGACACCAAAACATATATAAAAACTGGCATAAACTACCTAAAATTGCTTCCGCATATCTCACCTCCTTAGAGCCAAAAATGCACTTAATACATGTACCCAATTATCAATCCGAAGAAAAAGTACGTAAGACTTTATCGAACAAATACAGGTGAATGGACCATTAAGGCAGAAAATGACAAGTAGAAATGACAGAAAGCAAAGCAACAAGGCAGAAACAAAGAGAGTGACAGAAAAGAGGGAATTTCTAGCACAGAATTTCCAGAAGGAGGGGATACTATTTATACTGAAAGAGCCCCTGGCAACCAAACGGGGTGGGGGGTGGGGGGCTTTCTTGCAGCTAGTCTGTGCCACTCGACACACAAAATAAGCATAAAAAAGAAAATAAACCATAACATGTAAAACATGACTAGTGATAAAATGAGAGAGAAAGAGAGAGAAGAATGGACAGGAAGAAGGAAGGGGAGGAGGGGGAGAGAGAGAGAGAGAGAGAGAGAGAAGAGAGAGAGAAGAGAGAGAGAGGAGGGAGGAGAGAGAGAGAGTGAGACAGACAGAGAAAAAAAGACACAGAGAAAGAGAGAGACTGAGACAGAGACACAGCGACGGATAGACAGAGAAAGAAGACAGTCAGAGAGGAGAGAGAGAGAGAGAGAGAGTGAGAGAGAGAGACTGAGACAGAGAAAAAGAGACAGCAGACAGACAGAGAAAGAGAGAGACTGAGACAGACAGACACACAGACAGATAGAAAGACAGTCAGAGTCAGAGAGAGGGGGAGAAAGAGGGAGAGAGAGAGAGAGAGGAGGAGAGAGAGAGAGAGAGAGAGGAGAGAGAGAGAAGAGAGAGAGAGAGAGAAAGAGAGAGAGAAAGAGAGAGAGAGAGAGAGAGAGAGAGAGAGAGAGAAAGACAGAGAGCAAGAGACAGAGGAGGTGGCAATAAGAGAGACAGAGACAGAGAGAGAGAGAGAAAAACATCTACTGACTCGTCCAGTCTCCACTGCCTCTGCCTGAATCAGTTTGTCTTTCTCTTGGGCTTGCTTCTCTGTCTTTTCCTCCTCCACCGTCTGTTTGTCTGCTTGTTTGTCAGTCTGTCCGTCTGTCTTGCTGGACAAATCTCTGTTGGAGGACGTGAGAGACAACTGGCTCCCTCGCACTTCTGACTCTGACTGCACACGCTCACTCAGCTTGGTGATTTGTCTGCCCACACACACACAAACAAACTGGACAATACAGTACAGTACAGTAAAATACAATACAATACTATAAATATAGTACAATACTGTACAATACAGTATAGTGATTTGTATGTGCAAAGACACATGAAATAATAACAATGTTTTTTACAATATCGTATATTTTTTGTGAGAAATAATAATATAATAATGATAATAATAGAAAAAACAACAACAATCATCTACTACTACTACTACTAACAATAACAACAACAATAATTGTAAGGCATTAAATCTTGTCATGTATAAATCAAGTTAAAGCGCATACTCTCATTATTTATTTAAATATTCACTCACAACGACAAAAAAAACAACAACAAACAAAAAAACAGTACCATACTAAAGGTAAAATACTTTACACTGGACAAACATATAGGTGCCAGAATAATCAAGTTTGATTGTGGGCCCTCAACACTGAAGAAGAAGAACACCCAAATGTACACACAGAATGTTACACACAGTTATCACTTAATCCTACAGACTAAAATCTGACAGGTGTTACACACATTATCAACTATTCCTAAAGACTTTACACCTGCAGGGTGTTACCCTCAGTTTATCAACTAAAGACTTCCACCCAGACCGTCAATGAAAGTCTAGTGGAGGGAGGGGAAGAGAAAAATCAATGATTTAAACTTAGCACTTCTCACATGGTCACCGGCTGGTAGTTTTGTTGACCATTAGAACTAGTACTGCTCACATGTTAGGCCAGTCATTTTGTTAACCACTGGAACTAGCACCTCTCACGTTGTACACCTGTTATTTCATTAAGCATAGGACCACCAGAGCAACTGACCTTTGTAGGAGGGAGGCGCCGACCCCGTAGTGTCACTAGTGACGGAGCCCAGCTGGGAGATGATGTCATCACGCAGGCTGAGCACTGTGGAGTAAAATATAACCGTTTATAAACGCACACACTCCGTCCATTTCCTGCCATACATGGACAGACACTCTCTCTGTGTCCAACTGTTAATGAACACACAGACTCGCTCAGCCCATCAGTTACAACACCTGTCGGTCATTACGTCAGCCCATCAGTTACAACACCTGTCGGTCATTACGTCAGCCCATCAGTTACAACACCTGTCTGTCATTATGTCAGCCCATCAGATACAACACCTGTCAGTCATTACGTCAGCCCATCAGTTACAACACCTGTCTGTCATTATGTCAGCCCATCAGTTACAACACCTGTCGGTCATTATGTCAGCCCATCAGTTACAACACATGTCAGTCATTATGTCAGCCCATCAGTTACAACACATGTCAGTCATTACGTCAGCCCATCAGTTACAACACCTGTCTGTCATTATGTCAGCCCATCAGTTACAACCCCTGTCAGTCATTACGTCAGCCCATCAGTTACAACACCTGTCGGTCATTATGTCAGCCCATCAGTTACAACACCTGTCGGTCATTATGTCAGCCCATCAGTTACAACACCTGTCTGTCATTATGTCAGCCCATCAGTTACAACACCTGTCGGTCATTATGTCAGCCCATCAGTTACAACACCTGTCAGTCATTACGTCAGCCCATCAGTTACAACACCTGTCAGTCATTACATCAGCCCATCAGTTACAACACCTGTCAGTCATTATGTCAGCCCATCAGTTACAAACCTGTCGGTCATTATGTCAGCCCATCAGTTACAACACCTGTCAGTCATTACGTCAGCCCATCAGTTACAACACCTGTCGGTCATTATGTCAGCCCATCAGTTACAACACCTGTCAGTCATTGTGTCAGCCCATCAGTTACTATATCGAAGGTTGACAACCAGAACCCAGTATCTCACTTTTTTTGTCAATTGTCACTTTTTTATACTGAACTGTTGCTTTTGATGTGATCTTTCACTTGGTGGACTTTGGTTTTGCCATGATATTGATTTTTGATCATTTATCAATAAAACCAAAAACCAGTATCTCAAAATGTAGATATAGCCTCTCCCCGAAAACCCAGTTAAAAATCGTCTCCTGTAAGCTATCAGAAAATGGAGATACTTGGTTCTGGTTGTCAGCCCTCGATATCATGTTGGTCTTCACATACTCCACACTGCATATTGGTGAGGACAGCGTTATCCCAGAAAATATTGGACAGACTTGCAGGGTGGCTGAGGACAGAGAGAGTGGAAGATGTGCTTGAGGCAACAAGGGATAGATACATATGTAGGGCCATGATCGCCAACACCATGCAGCAGGGCACTTGATGATGAGGAGTGTCATCCCCAACTTCCACTCACCCTCAAGGTCACTGGGGTCACCGGATGTCCTGTCCAGTTGTATCTCTTCAGTGAGGTAGTTCCTGAGGAACTCAGCGAAGGCCCCATTGTGGTCCATGAGCTGAGTGAAAGAGCCGACCTCTGACACACGGCCGTCCTTCAGCACCACGATCTTGTCCACTTTGGACAGGAACCAGATGCCGTGGGTCACCAGGATACGTGTCTGAAATCAGCACACTCCACCATGATGCTCTCTCTCTCTCTCTCTCTGTGTGTGTGTGTGTTGTGTTGTGTTGTGTTGTGTTGTGTTGTGTTGTGTTGTGTTGTGTTGTGTTGTGTTGTGTGTGTGTGTGTGTGTGTGTGTGCTTGCTCTTAGGCCTTTTCTAACAGTTTGATTGCTGTCATCCATGATTCCATCCTGGTTAAAAAAAATATCCTGGTTCTGGATCTTCTTTTGTGGTGTGGACTGGAGCAAGGCTGGTACTGTATGACACATCATGTACACAGAACAAAGGCTGGTACTGTATGACACATCATGTACACAGAACAAAGGCTGGTACTGTATGATACATCATGTACACAGAACAAAGGCTGGTACTGTATGACACATCATGTACATAGAACAAAGGCTGGTACTGTATGACACATCATGTACACAGAACAAAGGCTGGTACTGTATGACACATCATGTACACAGAACAAAGGCTGGTACTGTATGACACATCATGTACACAGAACAAAGGCTGGTACTGTATGACACATCATGTACATAGAACAAAGGCTGGTACTGTATGACATGTACACAGAACAAAGGCTGGTACTGTATGACATCATGTACACAGAACAAAGGCTGGTACTGTATGACACATCATGTACACAGAACAAAGGCTGGTACTGTATGATACATCATGTACACAGAACAAAGGCTGGTACTGTATGACACATCATGTACATAGAACAAAGGCTGGTACTGTATGACACATCATGTACACAGAACAAAGGCTGGTACTGTATGACACATCATGTACACAGAACAAAGGCTGGTACTGTATGACACATCATGTACACAGAACAAAGGCTGGTACTGTATGACACATCATGTACATAGAACAAAGGCTGGTACTGTATGACATGTACACAGAACAAAGGCTGGTACTGTATGACATCATGTACACAGAACAAAGGCTGGTACTGTATGACATCATGTACACAGAACAAAGGCTGGTACTGTATGACACATCATGTACATAGAACAAAGGTTGGTACTGTATGACATCATGTACACAGAACAAAGGCTGGTACTGTATGACATCATGTACACAGAACAAAGGCTGGTACTGTATGACACATCATGCACATAGAACAAAGCCACAGGACAAAGGCTGGTACTGTATGACACATCATGTACATAGGACAAAGCCACAGGACAAAGGCTGGTACTATATGACACATCATGTACATAGGACAAAGCCACAGGACAAAGGCTGGTACTGTATGACACATCATGTACATAGAACAAAGCCACAGGACAAAGGCTGGTACTGTATGACACATCATGTACATAGGACAAAGCCACAGGACAAAGGCTGGTACTGTATGACATGTCATGTACATAGAACAAAGGCTGGTACTGTATGACACATCATGTACATAGAACAAAGCCACAGGACAAAGGCTGGTACTGTATGACATGTCATGTACATAGAACAAAGGCTGGTACTGTATGACACATCATGCACATAGAACAAAGCCACAGGACAAAGGCTGGTACTGTATGACACATCATGCACATAGAACAAAGCCACAGGACAAAGGCTGGTACTGTATGACACATCACGTACATAGAACAAAGGCTGGTACTGTATGACACATCATGCACATAGAACAAAGCCACAGGACAAAGGCTGGTACTCTATGATACATCATGTACATAGAACAAAGCCACAGAACAAAGGCTGGTACTGTATGACACATCATGTACATAGAACAAAGCCACAGGACAAAGGCTGGTACTGTATGACATCATGTACATAGAACAAAGCCACAGGACAAAGGCTGGTACTGTATGACACATCATGTACATAGAACAAAGCCACAGGACAAAGGCTGGTACTGTATGACATGTCACGTACATAGAACAAAGCCACAGGAAAAAGGCCTGCAATTCATTCTCTATGGTTCATGGTTAAATCAACAGTTGCTGTGTTTTCAGCAGGTGCTCTTCTGTGGTCCATGGTTAAGGATCCTTTGACTTCCACACCCTGTCCACCATGCTAGCAAAGTAAAAACTTAACCCTCTGACATACTCATCCTATCCACCAGCTTCATGAAAGAAGCTGGTGGATAGGATAAGGGCGGCAAAGGGTTAAGTTTTTGCAGTTGGTGGATAGGGACCGGGAGTCAGTGGATTAAATCAGTGTGTGCTCTATAAGGTCAAGGCCACAAACAGCCTACAAACCCAGCATGGTATTTACATGTCCCCCCATGATATTCAAACCACCGTACACTGTACAGTTATTCATCAGTTCTTTCCAAAAGGATTCTACAATACTGAGCAGGTGTAACATGACCACGGAATGCTTACAAATGTTGCCTATTTCAATGTGCATTGCAGTGTACATCTGTAGCACACAGAATAACTTAACACACCAACACACATTCACAAATACATTTGTACACTCACAAATACACACACACTCAAACACACACACACACATACACATTCACAAATACACTCACAAATACACACACACTCAAACACGCATGCACGCACGCACGCACACACACACACACACACACACACACACACACACACACTAACCTTGCCCTTCAGCAAGCCCTCAGGTCCAATGACATTGTCAAAGATGTGTTTCCCCACGTGAGAGTCCACAGCACTGAGCGGATCATCCAGCAGGTAGACGTCAGCATCGTGATACACTGCCCGCGCCAGACTGACACGCTGCTTCTGACCTCCGCTCAGATTAATACCCTGAATACACACAGCACAAGACAAATGTGTCAATACAAGTCATTTTACATGAAAACTACACAAGTTCCTTTACACATTAATTCCATCATTGGTATTTCAGTCTCAGAAGACCATGCTGAATGTGCCCCTGTAATGTTGTCTGTTGGTTGGGTCTTGGCACTGTCTACTATGCCATGTACAGGCCGATAAGTGAGTGGCAGTCCCTGTTGAAGTTCATCATCATCAACATCAAGTGCCCTGCCGCATGGTGTTGGCAATCATGGCCCTCCATGGCCCTTGTTGCTGCTGTTGAAGTTGGTGCACATAAACTGCGAGGCCCGGGTTGTAGGGGCTGCTGCAGTTTCCTCTGGTCTCTCCTCTCCCCTGCGAACTGACCTCTCCTCATGTCTGCCTCTGTGATGCCCTTGTAGACAGTGTGACGCCAGGCAGCACCATCCATGGCCTGAGTGTCCCAGCTGTCTCTGGAGATGTTGCAGTCCTTCAGGTCTCTTTTGCAGGCGTTCTTGAAATGGAGTGGGGGAAGCCAACTCTTCTGATGTCTTCTGGCAGCCTCCCCACCCCCCCCCCCCCCAAGACAAACATGCTCCAACCATTGTAGGCGGCGTTGTGTTCAGCAGGGAGTACATGCTGGGGATCTTGGTGTGCTCCAGATAAATTGGTGTAAGATGAATTCCAGCCAACTGATTCCAATGACGCTTTTTAGGCACCGTACATGGAATGAGTGTTGAGTCCATGTTTTCGCCTCATGTAGGTGGTCCATTCCTTGTCATCATGATTATACTTAACAGGCTTTTTGTCACATGACTCATCTGATTGTACAATGCAATTCGTATTCTATAGCACTCTATAGCCCTTGCTTTCTTTGAATGTGCAATGGAAACTGACTTTGACTTATCTGAAGGGATTTTTCCGGTGTTATAATTAAAATTTCATTTAGGAGGACCATTACTTTTTCAATACTAAATTCATCTAGAACCTCAACCATTTCAATAATAACATTGTCTGGTTCTGGGGCTTTTCCTTGTTTCATCTTTTTCATTGCTGTTCTAACTTCATCTTTCATTATTGGTGGTCCTTCAAAGTGCTTTCTAATGCTGTATTCCTCCATCATGTCATCATCCTCAATGTACTCCCCCATCTACCTGATACTTTTTCCATAATAATCTTTTGACTTTAAGCAAATTGTTGATGTGCATGTCTTTTTCCTGTAAACCATTTCTTCAATACTTCTGTACATAAGCTTGGGTTCTGTTTTGTGTCAGTCTTCTATTTCTTTGCACTTTGTTTCTAGCCAAGCTTCTTTAGCTTCATCGCACTTATTCCTGATTTCTTTACCTTTCTTTTAGTATTCTTTCTTTTCCCTTGTCTTCCTATGTTCATCTATCAATCTAAAATTTGTGTTGTTATCCAATTCTTCTTTGCCTTTCTTTCAACTCTTGGGGTTTCTTCACAAGCTTCATTTATTGAGTTTTTCCCAGATTTGTCCATTCTTCCTCACTGTCCCCAACATTTTCCAGAACACTGAATTTGTTTTGAAATACATGTAATTTTGCACAAGTTGGTTCATTTGTCTTTAACTCACTCGGTACGGAGAGTTTTTCCCCTTGCGTTTCCCCAGGTACGGCCCATTTTGAAGGGTTAGGAAAAAAATCACAAAAAACAAAACAAAACATAAAGGAACAAAATGAAACTTTCAGATCTGAATATTTACATGCTGAGTTAGTTCATGCCAAAATATCGAAGTTCTTCCTTGAATATTTCTTTGTCATGTGCCATGTTGAAAATACCCCAAATTTTGTGGTCTGGATCACTGTACAGTCAGTCACTCTGATCAGCTCCATGAACACACAGTCAAAGGTGAGAAGGTCTTTGTATGCACAAAACAACATGAATAAAGTAGACTTTGCTCAGGGTAAAAAAAAAAGATTATTAGTGATATTATATGAATAAATGTTACAAATTGTTACACAGGGGAATTATGGGGGCGTGGCACTCAAATGAGACATGCAGGCCACAAGAGCCAGAGAAGGACGCAAAGTGGGAGAAAAACTAAAATCTTCATGCCAGTCATGCATTCATAAAGTGAATGAAACCTCCATCAGACATGCGACTCGCTGTACTTGGCCTGCTGACTGCTCGGCTCTCGTGACGTGTACGCCCACCTCCCTTTCCCACTTCACTGTCATCTGAAACTGGGTCACTGTCAGTTCCTCCTTGCTGGCAGCTTCCATCACTTGATACACTTTCACCATTATCTTCAGCATACTCCTCGATGTCCAATCCTTCAGTCTGAAGCACTTCAATCACTTTCATCATCATCATCATCAGTCCCGTAGTCTGGTTGACCGTTGGGGCACCATTGAAGATTTTGCAACCAACTTCCTCCACTCCTCACGGTCCTCAGCTTTCCGCAGAATGATATTCCATTCAAGGCCAGTCCACTCTCTGATATTGTCTTCCCATCTTTTTCTCTGTCTGCCTCTTCGTCTCCCTCCCTGAACTGTTCCCTGCAAGACGGTCTTGGCCAGTCCAGATGATCGTGTGACGTGCCCGTACCACCTCAGTTTGCGTCTTTTCACTGAGGTCAGGAGGTCTTCATACGGCCCGATGGCGTTTTCGATTCGGGTTTTCACTTCTTTATTGGTTATATGATCTATGTACGAGATACCAAGGAGTTTGCGGAAGCATCTCATCTCCATTGCCTGTATCCTTCTTTCAATGTCTGCTGTTATGGTCCATGTTTCGCAGGCATACAAAAATATTGACATGACCAGGGAACGCATCAGTCTGATCTTGGAACCGATTGCGATATTCTTGTCGTTCCAGATGACTTTTAGCTTGGTCATTGCAGCTGTGGTCTGTGCAATCCTGGAAAGTACCTCGGGCTTTGATCCTTCATCTGATACTATAGCTCCCAGATACTTAAATCTATGGACGGTCTCAAGTTTCTTGTTGTCTATGGTAATGTCAGTGCTGATGCCATTGGTATTATTTGTCATCAACTGGGTTTTCTCTGCACTGATCTGCATGCCATATGATGTGGAGGCCTCATCAAGATGTTTTATCAAGCTGACTAGCTCTTGCTCTTGCCCAGCTAGTCCGTCAATGTCGTCGGCAAAACGCAAGTTTGTGATTGTTCTACCTCCGATGCTGACTGTTCCCTCGTGGTCTTCAAGTGCGTCAGCCATTATTCTCTCTAAGAAGATGTTGAAGAGAGTGGGGGAGAGCAGGCATCCTTGGCGTACTCCAACTGTGGTTCGGAACCATTCGCCTATGTTGTTGTCATGGTAGACTGCACTGGTCGCCTTTTCGTAGAGGCATTCTATGGTTCTGATCAGGTTGGCATTGATGTTGTACAGCCTCATGGTTGCCCACAAGGCTTCGTGCCAAACTCTGTCGAATGCCTTCTTGAAGTCCACGAAGACGTGGTAAAGGCCTTGCTGGTGTTGCAGGTATTTCTCACAGAGCAATCTGAGGTTGAAAATTTGCTCTGTGGTACTTCTTCCTGGTCTGAAACCTGCCTGCTCTTCTTTTATTATCTCCTCAGCTTGTGGCTTCAGTCTACTCAGAAGGATTTTTAGCATGACCTTACTTGGATGGCTGATCAGGCTGATGGTACGGTAGTTTTGGCATAGTTGTAGGTTGCCTTTCTTCGGGAGAGTGATGATCAGGGACTGGGTCCAAGGTGTTGGCCACTCACCTGTCCGCCAGATCTTATTGCAGATGATGAGTAACATATCTATCATGGCCTCTCCTCCTGCCTGGACCAGTTCTGAGGGAATGTTGTCCATTCCTGCCGACTTGCCTTTCTTCAATGATTTTACTGCAGCTTCAACTTCTTCTCGCACGATGGGGTAGCTGTCGTTGTTGGTTGGTGGAGGAACGTCTAGCACCTTGGGATCTCCTGTTGTTGTGTGTGTGTATAATTCGGAGCAGTACTCTGTCCACCTCTGCAGAATCTCTTGATCTTCTGTGAGACATTTCCCTGCTTTGTTCTGTATGGTAGTGGTTCTGCCTTGTTTTGAGCTTGCTAGTTCTTTCACAAGCTGGTAGGCTTTTTTGCTGTTATTTTTCTGCAGGTTTGCTTCGATATCTTGGCATTGTACTTCAATCCATGTTTCCTTTGCTTTCCTCATGCCTTCTTTAACTTGTTGGTTGGCTTTTCTGTATAGTTTAGCACCTTCATCCGTACTCTTCTTTTGCTTTAGTTCTCTGCGTTTGTCGCTCAGCTTTAGTACTTCTTCCGTGACCCAGGGCATCTTTGTTGGTCGGTGTTTTCCAAGGATGTCGTTGGCTGCTTTGGTCACGGCAGTGTTGAAGTTGTTGATCAGAGTGTCTACTTCGGTGTCCATGTTGTCAAGGACGAGGAGAGGAGCAAACTTCCCTCCTTCACTTTAGCAGCAGTAAAACGCGGCCGTCGCGATCTAATTTGTTTGAAAACTCGTACTCGCCTGCGACGCCATTTTCGACACGAATGCAGATCAGCAAGTCATTCGGGGTGCCGAAAACAATCGCTTCCCGACGAGTGTAGTGTTACGAAATCTCACGAAGTAACTTTCCACTTGACCCTTGACATGTTTGCTGTGACCACTGTGGCTATGGTAGGCATGCAGGCTCAAAAGGGGAGCATCGAAAAATTTTTAATTATCGAAACCGCTATAGCGTTCCGTCGTACGCAACTGTGCCTTTCATCACGACCGCTATAGCGTTCCGTCGTACCGAGTGAGTTAAGAGTCTAAGGTTTAGTTGATATTTCTGGTTTGTCTTCTTCTCGTCAGTTTCAATTAAATTTGTCCCATTACAGGATTATGGTCACTGTTGCAGTCTGCGCCTGATAATGTTTTTGCTATCAGTACAGAATTTCTAGATCTTTTATTTATCAGGACGTAATCAATTTGATTTCTTATGCTGTCACCTGGATTCACCTATGTCCATTTTTTTGTTAGGTTGCTCAAACTAAGTGTTTCCTATTACATATTTCTTTACTTGTGCTGACTCAACAGGTTTCTCTCCCCTTTCATTTCATATGCCAACGCCACAAGTCCAATTATGTAATCTGCTTTTTCCTGTCCCACTTTATCATTAAAATCTCCCATTATGACTCTCAACGTCCTGTGATTTATATTGAGCCTTGGTTGTCCCTAATTCTATACAGAATTTGTCAATTTCTTCCTCAGTACTTGCAGATGTTGGTGCAATACTTGGATGATGCTGATATCAAATGGCTTGCCCTCCAATATAACTAATAAAAATCTTGGTCTGATACAGCCCAGTGTCCTTTGACAAACTTTGACTTGTTATTGTCCATTATGAAACCTATGCCCCTTTCATGTCTTGCAACCTTAGTGGTGAGACATCTTTTTACCATTTAACAACTCTTTGTGGTGAGAACCTTTTTTTTTTAGTGTTTGATAAGGCGAGAAAAATGCAAAATAAAATCAGAACATGTATTCAATATAACAAAATATACGATCTGATTCTATTTTTAGTTTTTCTGCCTCCTATTTGCCTGAATACGGGCAGTCTCCTTGGTTTGGACTTTAATTCATTAATACAACAACTTTCAACTTCTGGTGAAGATATATCTTTTTACTGTTTAACGATGAATTTCAACTTTTGGTGAACAGACCTCTTTTCATTGTTTAATTAACAACTTTAAATTTTTAACGGAGAGACATCTTTTTACTGTTCAATTAACAAATTTCAATTTTTAACAGTGAGACATCTTTTTACTGCTTATTAATGACAGCTTTACATTCAATGGGGAGATTTTTTTTTCATTGTTTAACAACAACTTTCAATTTCTAATGCTGAGACATGTTTTCACTGTTTAATTAACAACTTCCAATTTTTAATGGGGAGACACCATTTTACCGTTTAATTTAACGACAGCATTCAACTCCTAATGGTGAGACATCTTTTTAATTGTTTAACAACTCTCCACTTTTAGTGGCAAGACACATTTTTATTGTTTGTTCTGATTCAGGGCTTAAAACAGGAGGAGAAAAAAACCCCTGAAACTAGGAGGGTCCGGGCATGTTCCCCCGGGAAAATTCTTTAAAAACCAAGTGTAAATCTATGCCATTTCGCACTATCTGGACATAAGTTCAAGAGATATTTAGTGCATAAAAATTGCTGTAAACACATAATTATTACAGGAAGATATATTTGGGAAAAGGGGAGAAGGGGTTAAAAACATAATAATAAAATGAACACTCATCCTTTAACTTGAGTGTTTTACAGGTGTTCACCAACTGTAGTCTTTGGATGAAATCTCACTTCTTGGGTTGCTCAATAAGTTTCACTTTTCAGGTTTAAATGATCACACAATATCAAGTTTGAAGTTGGAGCACACAAAGTCAGTAACTGCATCAACACTTTAAAGTTCAGTCTCATATAACAGAGATCAACTTGTGGAATCAGCACCGGAAACTTCTTCCAAGAAAAATCAGGGGCCATAACTTGCGCACCATTGCTATGAACGCTTGCAAGCCGATCACGGATGCCTTGCTCCTTTTGTTTTTTTTTGTTTTTTGTTTTGTTTTCTTTTGTTTTTTGTTTTTTTGACAAACCGAAATCGCGGAATTCCGCCCAGATGCGGAACATTTTAAGCCCTGTCTGATTACCTTTTCTCCAATCTCCGTCATGTCGCCAGCTGGCAGCATATCCAGGTCCTGTTGGAGGGCACAGGAGTGGATAACTCTGTCGTAGTTCTGCTGGTTGTAGTCCTTGTGGAACAACACGTTGTCACGTAGTGTGGCATTCTGGATCCAGGCCTGTTGTGCCACGTAGGCTACAGAACCCTGCATCAACAGACATAAGTTTGCATGTGGTTACTTTCTGTTTAAAATTACTATTAATAGTAGAGTTCCATGGATAGCAAAGAAAACAAATGAGACAATCTTGATGGAGGCAGACACAAGAAGATCATTCATAAGGAAGATTAGAAAAAGACAGGCAACATTTATAGGCCATTTTATGAGGAAAGGGGAATTGGAGCACCTGGTCACAAAGGGAAAGCTGGAGGGAAAGAGAGCATCAGATAGACCCAGGGAGAAGATATTGGACAGAATTGGAGAGTGGTTGAAGACAAGGAGGGTGGAAGAGGTGCTTGTGGCAACAAGAGATAGACAGATGGAAGGCCATGATCGCCAACACCATACGGCAAGGCACCTGATGATGGTGATGAGTATTTGTGTGCATGTGCTCGTTTACGGTTAACTTACACACTGCAAGAACCTGGTGTCTAAAAAAATTTTATTCTTTTCATAACTTTCACTTTATTGCCATATAATACTTTTAAAACAGCATGGTGCATCACATTTTACAGGGGAAAAACATTTTTGCGCAAAAAACATTCCCATTTCAGAGTATTTCTGACCATTCAAAAATAAAATGGAATTTGTCACTCACACACACACAGACACACACACACAGACTGACCTTGACATTGACGGAGCCAGCCACTCGATCCATTTCACCCAAGAGAGCAGAGAGGAGCGAGGATTTTCCAGACCCCACCACTCCCACCACCGCCACCAGACACCCCTCCTCCACCTCCAGGTTCAGGCTGCAAGTCACACACAAAACAGTGAGCTATATTGTGGGATGTGGCATGCACCACTGACATAATTGACATTATCATTGTCTGACTGTTACAATGACATCAACATTTACATCCTCACCTAACTGTTACACTGATACAAACATTTACATCATCACTGTCTGACTGCTACACTGACATCATCATTGACATCATCATTGTCTGACTGTTACATAGACGTAAACATTTACGTCATCACTCTCTGTTACACTGACATCATCACTGTCTGACTGCTACACTGACATCATCATTGACATCATTGTCTGACTGTTACATACACATAAACATTACGTCATCACTCTCTGTTACACTGACCTCACTGTTATACTGACATCATCACTGTCTGTTACATTGACAACATCACTGTTACACTGAAATCATCACTGACTGTTACACTGACATCATCACTGATTGTTACACTAACATCATCACTATTACAGACATCATTGCTCACTGTTACACTGACAACATCACTGACTGTTACACTGACATCATTGCTCACTGTTACACTGACATCATCACTGACTGTAACACTGACATCATCACTGTGTGACTGTTAATGTTACGATGTTGAAGACAGACAAGATTTACTTGTTAATGGTGTGGGCGGCTTCTCTGTCCCACGTGAAGGTGCCGTTGTCAATTTTCACTGCCAGCTCTGAAACACCACATACTGTCATGATAAACATCACATGATGGCATGACAAACATCACATGTCATGACAAACATCACATGCTATCATGACAAACACCACATACTGTCATGACAAACACCACATACTGTCATGACAAACACCACATACTGTCATGACAAACATACACTATCATGACAAACATCACATGTCATGACAAACATCACACACTGTCATGACAAACATACACTATCATGACAAACATCACATGTCATTACAAACATCACACACTGTCATGACAAACATACACTGACATGACAAACATCACATGATGTCATGACAAACATCACACTCATGACAAACATCACATACTGTATCACACACTGTCATGACAAACATCACACACTGTATCACACACTGTCATGACAAACATCACACACTGTATCACACACTGTCATGACAAACATCACACTCATGACAAACATCACATGTCATGACAAACATCACACTGTCATGACAAACATCACACACTGTATCACACACTGTCATGACAAACATCACACATCATGACAAACATCACACACTGTCATGACAAACATCACACATCATGACAAACATCACATATGATCATGACAAACATCACACATCATGACAAACATCACATATGATCATGACAAACATCACACATCATGACAAACATCACATATGATCATGACAAACATCACACATCACATATGATCATGACAAACATCACATGTCATGACAAATATCACATGTCATGATAAACATCACACACCATCAAGCACATGTCATGACAAACATCACACACTGTCATGACAAACATCACACACTGTCATGACAAACATCACACATGATCATGACAAACATCACACATGATCATGACAAACATCACACACTGTCATGACAAACATCACACACTGTCATGACAAACACACACTGTCATGACAAACATCACACACTATCATGACAAACATCACACTCTGTCATGACAAACATCACATGACATCATGACAAACTTACATACAAGGTCCCCCAAGAGTATACATAAGTCAACGATAAAACGACGATATACACATAATATAATGCAGAACAAGAACATCAGCCAACAATAAATCAATGACGTAAATACGATACATTACAGAACAAGAACATAAATCAATAATAAATCAATGACACAAACATATGATACACAACAGGAACATAAGTCAACAATTCAATGATATAAACATGATATGATACATACGTCAACAATAAATCAATGATATAAACATGACATGATACATATATCAACAATAAATCAATGATATAAACATGATATGATACATATGTCAACAATAAATCAATGATATAAACATGATATGATACATACGTCAACAATAAATCAATGATATAAACATGACATGATACATATATATCAACAATAAATCAATGATATAAACATGATATGATACATATGTCAACAATAAATCAATGATATAAACATATGATACATATATCAACAATAAATCAATGATATAAACATGATATGATACGTCAACAATAAATCAATGATATAAACATGATATGATACATACGTCAACAATAAATCAATGATATAAACATGATATGATACGTCAACAATAAATCAATGATATAAACATATGATACATACATCAACAATAAATCAATGATATAAACATGATATGATACATACGTCAACAATAAATCAATGATATAAACATGATATGATACATATATCAACAATAAATCAATGATATAAACATGATATGATACATACATCAACAATAAATCAATGATATAAACATGATATGATACATACGTCAACAATAAATCAATGATATAAACATGATATGATACATATATCAACAATAAATCAATGATATAAACATATGATACACTACAAGACAGGAAAAAAACACCACAATCATGTGCGTATGGTTAAGAGAACACTTCCAAATAAATTCATAGATCAACACACACACACACACTCATACACACACACACACACACTCATACACACACACACACATAAATACACATACACACACACACTCATACATACACACACACTCATACACACACACACTTATACACACACACATACATACACACAAACATCTACACAGACTCATGCTGGACAATGACTTCTCAAAGGGTTGTACTGCCAGAAATGTCAAGCAGGCAGACAGACAGACAGACAGGGACAGACAGACAGGGACAGACAGACAGGGACAGACAGACAGACCTATATTTTCCAACATGAAATACAGTGACACAATATAACAGTGTTCCATCAACTTACCATGAATGCTGATGCTAAAATCTGCTTGATAAAACTACATGCACAGTCAAACACACTTGAGAATAGCGGCTTTATTACAACTACTACTATCAATAACAACAATAACACAGCACCTGTTTATTGGCTTACACAGACATACATACATACAAACAGGTAAGAGGTGGATACAGGAACACAAAGACACACAGAATGAAAGACAAACTTGCAGACAGACAGGCAGGCTGACAAGCAGAGAGACAAGCAGACACTAACAGACAGACAGACAAGCAGATACAGACATACATACAGACAGACAAACAGACACAGACAGACAGACAGACAGATAGAAAGACAGACTGACTTGAAGGAGGATGGCGGTGCACTGCATCATTGTCCAGTTCATCATTGTCAAGAAACTTCTGCAGACGTTTGAGAGACACACTGGCCTGAAAGACAAACAACAACACCTGATACATGGATATCCAGCATCTGAATTACTGACATCTAGCATTTATTGTTGTTTAAAGTCCAGGCGACTGCATACAGCCATATAATAATAATAATAATAATTACAATATTTATATAGCGCAAAATCTTGATAAAATCAAATCTAAGCGCTGAAACAGACACACACACACGCACGCACACGCACGCGCGCACGCACACACACGCGCACACACACACACACACACACAACCGCGCTCGCGCGCGCGCGCACACACACGCACACGGCTATAAATGGGGAGAAAGAATAAAAGCAATGGAAAATTATAGAGAGCATATTATATACAATTATATATTACAATGTGATTCCCCTCCGAGTGGAGACAGGCTGCAGAGGGGATTGAGTGAGGTCAGGATTTTATGCAGAGGAGAAAAGGTGAGTTTTGAGAGCGGACTTGAAGGAGACAAAAGTAGGTTGCTGACGGACTGAGAGAGGAAGTTTGTTCCAGGAGAGCGGACCAGAAACAGAGAAGGCTCGTGGACCATAGGTATTGAGCTTAGTGCGTGGAAAGCGAAAAGTCAGAGGATCGGAGGCAGAGTAGAGGGTACGTGAGGGAACATAGATCTCAAGTAGGCTTGACAGGTAATCGGGGGCTGCGTTATTGAGGCTTTTGTAGCACATGGTGTCTAGTTTGTACTGTATGTGCTTTGATACAGGGAGCCAGTGAAGTTGTGTCAGCTTTTTTCTTTTTGAGTACAAGGCATGCAGCATTGTTTTGAATGCGATGTAGGATGTGAATGGTGGAGGCAGGAAGACTGGACAGGAGTGAATTGCAATAGTCAACGCGAGACATTATGAAGGAGAGAATGAGTATATCAGGGTTATAACTGCTTCAAAACATACAAAACTTCAACAGGAAAAAAACAAAGAACAAAAATTAAGTACACATATCAATGCATTTGCGCACATAATCTAAGGACATGCCCCCGGTGTTGACCACTCCGTCCAATTTATCACACAGGGGATTAAAAAAAAACACCTCAATACAAATTTAAGCATACCTAAGGACACCAAAACATAAACAAAAACAGGCATCAAGTACCTAAAATTGCTTCTGCATATCTCATCTCCCTAGAGCCAAAAATGCACTTAATACACGTACCCAATTATCAATCCTAAGAGAAAGTACGTAAAACTTTATCCAACACATACAGGTGAATGGACCAGCAAGGCAGAAAATGATAGGTAGAAATGATAGAAAGCAAAGGAACAAGGCAAAAACAAAGAGAGTGACAGAAAAGAGGAAATTTCCAGCACAGAATTTCCAGAAGGTGGGGGATACTATTTATACTGAAAGAGCCCCTGGCATCTCCCTAGGGGACATCAAAAACACCTGATACACTGACACCCAACACCTGTATTTTATTAGTGATAACGTGAGTAGCATGGAAAGGGGAAACTTCATGATGATGACAATGACGATAATGATGATGGTAACGACTTACCTGTACGATATTAGTGATAACGTTGGGTATCATGGAGAGGGGGAACCTGATGATGATGACGATGATGATGACGATGGTAATGATGATGATGACTTACCTGTACAATATTAGTGATAACGTTGGGTAGCATGGAGAGGGGGAACCTGATGATGATGATGATGACGATGATGATGATGATGATGTCTTACCTGTATGATATTAGTGATAACGTTGGGTAGCATGGAGAGGGGGAACCTGATGATGATGATGATGATGATAATGATGATGATGATGATGACTTACCTGTATGATATTAGTGATAACGTTGGGTAGCATGGAGAGGGAGAACCTGATGATGATGATGATGACGATGATAATGATGATGATGATGTCTTACCTGTACGATATTAGTGATAACGTTGGGTAGCATGGAGAGGGAGAACCTGACGGTGATGATGATGACGATGATAATGATGATGATGATGATGACTTACCTGTATGATATTAGTGATAACGTTGGGTAGCATGGAGATGGAGAACCTGATGATGACGACGATGATAATGATGATGATGATGACTTACCTGTACGATATTAGTGATAACGTTGGGTAGCATGGAGAGGGGGAACCTGATGATGATGATGATGATGACTTACCCGTACAATATTAGTGATAACGTTGGGTAGTATGGAGAGGGGCAACCTGATGATGACGATGATGATGATAATGATGATGACTTACCTGTACGATATTAGTGATAACGTTGGGTAGCATGGAGAGGGAGAACCTGATGATGATGACGATGACGATGATAATGATGATGATGATGTCTTACCTGTACGATATTAGTGATAACGTTGGGTAGCATGGAGAGGGAGAACCTGATGGTGATGATGATGACGATGATAATGATAATGATGATGACTTACCTGTACAATATTAGTGATAACGTTGGGTAGTATGGAGAGGGGCAACCTGATGATGACGATGATGATGATAATGATGATGATGATGATGACTTACCTGTACGATATTAGTGATAATGTTGGGTAGCATGGAGAGGGGGAACCTGATGATGATGACGATGATAATGATGATGATGATGATGACTTACCTGTACGATATTAGTGATAACGTTGGGTAGCATGGAGAGGGGCAACCTGATGATGATGATAATGATGACTTACCTGTACGATATTAGTGATAACGTTGGGTAGCATGGAGAGGGGCAACCTGATGATGATGATGATGATGACTTACCTGTACGATATTAGTGATAACGTTGGGTAGCATGGAGAGGGGCAACCTGATGACGACAATGATGATGATAATGATGATGATGATGACTTACCTGTACGATATTACTGATAACGTTAGGTAGCATGGAGAGGGGCAACCTGATGATGATGATAATGATGATGATGATGATGATGACTTACCTGTACGATATTAGTGATAACGTTGGGTAGCATGGAGAGGGGGAACCTGATGACGACAATGATGATAATGATGATGATGATGACTTACCTGTACAATATTAGTAATAACATTCGGTAGTATGGAGAGGGGGAACCTCATGATGATGACGATGATGATGACGACTTACCTGTACAATATTAGTGATAACGTTGGGTAGCATGGAAAGGGGAACCTGATGATGATGACTTACCTGTACAATATTAGTGATAACGTTGGGTAGCATGGAGAGGGGGAACCTGATGATGATGACTTACCTGTACGATATTAGTGATAACGTTGGGTAGCATGGAGAGGGGGAACCTGATGATGATGACTTACCTGTACAATATTAGTGATAACATTGGGTAGCATGGAGAGGGGGAACCTGATGATGATGACTTACCTGTACAATATTAGTGATAACGTTGGGTAGCATGGAGAGGGGGAACCTCATGATGTTAAAGAGGGACAGCGACACAAAGGCTTTTTCTGCATCCAACACGTTCTCAGGGTCAGATAGCGTATAGACTGCAAACGTAGTCAGTGACACCTAACACACACAGACAGATCAATGTCACACAATTAGATGACACGCAGGTACATAAATGACACACAGGTAAATAAATGACACACACACACACAGGTAGCATGATAAAACATTTACAGCACATAGACTGGAAACGACGTCAGCAACACCCCTCTCTCTCTCTCTCACACACACACACACACACACACACACACACAAACAGATATGTAATCACACACAAACACACTCACAATCACACACTCACATGCACTCTAACATTAACACACACACTCACAGACACATACACACACGCATACTAACACACACAAATGGACACACACACATGGACACACACACACAGACACACACTCACAATCAGACACACAAAAGCACACAAGAGAAAAAAAGAAAGTTCTAGCACAGAATTTCCAGATGGTGAGGATACTATTTATACTGAAAGAGCCCCCAGCATCCCCACCGGAGGACTAGAGTACTGACCATGAAAAAATGGCTACATTGTAGTACTACTTACCATGAAGGGAGCGCACGTCCAGAGAAAGGAGCTACACGCGTTGAGGTAGGCTGCTTTCTTCAACACCTCCAGCTCACTGTTGCGAATTCCCAATATCTTCTCCTGGAACGATGTTTCCCATGCGTACAGCTTCAACACCTGAAACATACAACTGTCCTTCAGTCTGCCTTTCATGAACTGGATTTTCTGTTTGTTTGTGTGTCTGTTGTTTTTTCTACGCTGTGTTTTTGTTCTGAATGTCTCATCTTCTGCACTGCCTGTGTCTTTTAGAAGAAGCCACTCATTCTAGCTCTCAGTGGTGGGACTGAGCTAACTGAAAATAATAGATCCATGCAGTGTCTGAGGGTATGCTTCCCTGGAAAATGTTTTTAAAACTTCATTGAAAATTGTGCAATCTAGTGCATTTTGAGACATATACAAACACTACAATTTCTGAAGTATAATCATTTTTCACTTATCTGTATATTTGGAGTCATGTATGGTATCTATTCAAGAGTGCGTTCTACAAAAGTGCAGTTTATATTGTATGAATTCTTGCCTAGACATGAACAAACAAACAAAAATTAGAAAAAAAAATCACCTTTCACCTGGTCTAAGAACTTTTTGCTTCATGTTATTATTTTTTTTAACTTAATGATCTATGGCCTATACACATGCAAATGCAACATACATAGCGGGCCAATAGCCAAGGATATGTCAAAAAAGTAAAAAAAAAAAAAACCTTCAAAAAACACTAGAACATGAAGAAACCATGATGGGTTGTTTGCTGTTTTGTCTGTGTAGTGTGGTTTGTTAAGCACACATGATCATGAGGATAATCTTCTAGTTGATTAGTTCAACTTTTACTGTCCCTCTGTACAATTTAAATATCGAGTGACAGAGGAGGCTATAAGCAAGACCTGAAGTTTTGACTTTTCTTATGAAACCAAAAGTTTCTTACTCTACAATGTGCACTGTGGAACAACCCCACCTCCATATAATTATTTTTCACTTCTTTTTCCTGAAAAGTTTCTCTACACTCAGCAATGTCCGACATCATCGCATCGCTGCCATTTTGTCTTCAAACTAGTTGTTCCCAAAATGCTGCTATGAGTAGTGAACCGTTTGTGTATGATTCACTGATAAAATTGCTTTTCCTGCATATGTTGTTGAAAGTTTCAATTTATTTCCTTCTGTGAAAGGAAACAAAAGATCTGAGGAAAGAAGACTCCATTTTGTGGAAATCTGTGAATTTAAAAGAAGAGGTCAACTCCTGAGCTCTCCTTTCCAAACATGTCTCCAACACGTCCAAACTGAGGTAGGGGAACTGAAGGATCACAAAATAGGGGACTGTTTTCCCCGGTGCTGTGATGACGTACAAGAATGGTGATGATAATGGTGATGTTAGGTAAGGTAAACTTTGTCCCACAACTCAAACATCATAGGACAGTGAGGTTCGTACAGACCCCAACTTTTCTCAGGGCCATCATTACGATGACAGTGCCCATCCCCTCTCCCTTGTTGCTTTATCTTCCCCAACTTTGAAGAGGGGCAGGTACCCATTCACAACTTCTATACACATGGTACCTGTGACGTTAGTGCACATGGAATTCATTCCAAGCACACACATGTCATCTTGAGAAACTGAGACTGAAACTGTGTATTGGAGGCTACACACTGTTCCTCTTGTCAGTGCTGAGTGTTGAGTGTATGCCTGTAAATACGATGTCTGTGTAACCAGTCACTGTGGTGTAGTGGTTAGCGCAATGGACTACCCACTGGAAGGTCGTGAGCTCGAATTCCAATCAGTCCCTTCAAAATCATTGTGGGATTTTTCGGTTCCAACCAGCTCCTACTCGAGCGTTGAGCATGTTATGGACTCATTGGGAAGACTGGGACCACTCAGTTGAGTCTCATCCACTTAACAGATGCATCAGTGAGTACGCTGATCAAATCTTCTGACCAACAATGCAGGGCCTGGTTGACGCCAGGATATATTATGACAGTAAGTGTTGAGTACAACCCTGTCACAGCATCATGATTATCATCCTCATCGACATCATCATCATCGCATTGTAAAAACTGTCCCAGCTTCTGTCTGCAGCCATTAAGATGGCGTAGTGAATGAAACAAAAAAACAAAAAAAAAGAAATGGTGTGATGAGCCTAGAAAAATGTATGTGTGTGAATTTATGGTGTTGTCTGTGTCAATAAAATGATTCAATGTGTGTTCTTATGTGTGTGACTACAAGGAATGTACATGTCTGTGTGTCAGTGAATCAAATGTGTGTGAATTCAATGTGTGTGTGTGAATTCAATGTGTGTGTGTGTGTGTGTGTGTGTGTGTGTGTGTGTGTGTGTGTGTGTGTGAGTGTGTGTGTTGTGTATGTGTCATGTGTGTGAGTGTCGTGTGTGTGTGTGTGTGTGTGTGTGTGTGTGTGTGTGTGTGTGTGTGTGTGTGTGTGTGTGTGTGTGTGTGTGTGTGAGAGAGAGTGTGTGTTGTGTGTGTGTTGTGTATGTGTTGTGTGTGTGTGTGTGTATGTGTATGTGTGTGTGCCTAAGTGTGTTGTGCATGTGTGTGGTGTGTGTGTGTGTGTGTGTGTGTGTGTTGTGTGTGTGTGTGGTGTGTGTGTGTGTGTGTGTGTGTGTGTGTGTGTGAGTGAATCAAAACTACCAGTTGTCCTGACCTTGATGCCGTTCAGCACCTCGTTCATCAATTTGATTCTGGAATCCTTCAGGACCATCTGTTTTACCTGTACACATAACACCTGTACATTATGACATCTGTTTTACCTGTACACATAACATCTGTACATTATGACATCTGTTTTACCTGTACACATAACACCTGTACATAATGACATCTGTTTTACCTGTACACATAACACCTGTACATAATGACATCTGTTTTACCTGTACACATAACACCTGTACATTATGACATCTGTTTTACCTGTACACATAACACCTGTACATTATGACATCTGTTTTACCTGTACACATAACACCTTTCCATTATGACACCTGTTTTACCTGTACACATAACACCTGTACATTATGACACCTGTTTTACCTGTACACATAACACCTGTACAGTATGACATGTTTTACCTGTACACATAACACCTGTACATTATGACACCTGTTTTACCTGTACACATAACACCTGTACATTATGACATCTGTTTTAACCTGTACACATAACACCTGTACATTATGACATCTGTTTTACCTGTACACATAACACCTGTACAGTATGACATGTTTTACCTGTACACTTAACACCTGTACATTATGACACCTGTTTTACCTATACACATAACACCTGTACATTATGACACCTGTTTTACCTATACACATAACACCTTTCCATTATGACACCTGGTTTACCTGTACACCACACCTATACATCAATCATCACACCTCATTCATCAATTTGATCTGAAGTCCTTCAGGGCCATGTGTTTTACCTGTACAGAATACCTGTACAGTGCACACTACATGACACCTGTTTTACCTGAACACCACACCCATACATCATCTGTTGTACCTGTACACAAACCATCTGTACACTATGACACCTGTTTTACCTGAACACCACACCCACACATCATCTGTTGTACCTATACACAAACCACCTGTATATTACGACACCTGTTTTACCTGAACACCACACCCACACATCATCACCTGTTGTACCTGTACACATAACACCTGCACAGTACGACATCTGTTTTACATGAACACCACACTTCTACATGTACATCATTAATCACATCTTATTCATCATTCCGATCCTGGAGTCTTATCGGTGCTCCACTAAAAAGTCTGATTATGTGCAATGCACAATAAGTTGTGCTCCACTAAAAAGTCTGATTATGTGCAATGCACAATAAGTTGTGCTCCACTAAAAAGTCTGATTATGTGCAATGCACAATAAGTTGTGCTCCACTAAAGTCTGATTATGCGCAATGCACAATAAGTTGTGCTCCACTAAAAAGTCTGATTATGTGCAATGCACAATAAGTTGTGCTCCACTAAAGTCTGATTATGCGCAATGCACAATAAGTCATGCTCCACTAAAAAGTCTGATTATGTGCAATGCACAATAAGTTGTGCTCCACTAAAAAGTCTGATTATGTGCATTGCACAATAAGTCGTGCTCCACTAAAAAGTCTGATTATGTGCAATGCACAATAAGTTGTGCTCCACTAAAAAGTCTAATTATGTGCAAAGCACAATAAGTTGTGCTCCACTAAAAAGTCTAATTATGTACAATGCACAATAAGTTGTGCTCCACTAAAAAGTCTAATTATGTGCAAAGCACAATAAGTCAAAATGTGTTTGGAGAACAGTGTCATGCAAAAAAAGATTAATAGTAATAACAATCAGGGGTCCCAACACCAAATGACCAAAATTTCTGAAAATCTAGGGAGGTTCGGGGGCATGCTCCCCCGGAAAATGTTTTTGACTATACATGCAAAATAGTGCAATCTGACGCTATCTGGCGCAAGTTTAGGCTTGTTTATGATCCTTTGTACAGAAACAAATAACTCATACATACTGGTGTCAGATTTCAAGAAAAATAATTTGGTGAGTATTTTTCAAATGTATGCTTCAACAAACATTAATTTAAAAAACAACCTAGATTGAACAGCTTCAAGATTCTTTGCAGTTTTCTGCCTCATCTGGTGCTTCTGTGACTTGAAATGGTTTGAAAATTTGTGGGTGCCTGCTTAACTATAGTTATTTTAATTGACTTCACAGCGGCACAGGTGTCATGACGACGTGATCACAAGCTGTGTACAGCCATGTCTAGCAAGTGTCATATCCATGTGTGCAAAAAAAAAAAACCACCCCAGAGAAGTGACAAGTGTTTTAGTTATATTATTCAGCACTTATTTGGTGCCAGTTTTATATTCACAGTCGTTTATTTTGTGTTGGTACACATCAACAAGTAAATACTGATGTGACTGTAAAAGGGTTAAGAGACATCAGAAATAACTTGGAGAGGCTTCGGACTTACCTGTAACTGTCGCTGTTTGTGAGCGATGAGCGCATTGAGGGGGATCAGGAGGACCATCACCCCTACGCCAGCCAGGACAGAGGGTCCCAGTGTGTGCCAGAGGAAGTAGAGGGACAGAATGATCTGCAGGGGACCCGACCAGATGGTGTGAAAGTACGTCATCAGGTCCATGAAGCGCTGAGCGTCCACTGACATCAGGTTCACGATCTCTCCCACTGTTGACGTCTTCTTTGCCGAGTTTGACAGTCGAAGGGTCTTGAGAACACACAACAACATTCATTATTACCAGTCACCTTGGTGTAGTGGTTAACGCAACGGACTGCCGACTGGAAGGTTGTGGGTTCGAATCCCATCGTCCCTTCAAAAATATATCATTGTGGGATTTTTTTCAGCTCTAATTGGCTCCTACCCAGAGTTGGGCGTGCTATGGGCTCATTCGGAAGACTGGGACCACACAGTCGAATTTCTTCTACTTCATGGATGCGTCATTGAGGGTGTTGCTCAAATCTTCTGACCAGCACCACAGATGTCTGTATCTCTTGGACCTGGTTGACGCCAGGATATATTATGATAGTAAGCGTAGAGTACAGCTCTGTCAGGTAGTCTCAATCCTAGATGGAACTCAACAGCATCATGATTATCATCCTCATTAACATCATCATCATCACATTGTCAAAAAGTGTGCCACCTTCTGCGGCCATTAAGATGGTGTAGAAAATGGGACCTAAAAGGATAGGTGAGCACAAAGGTAACCTCCCTGAATGCAATGATCCTAAAAAAAAAAACAATAAAAAAAACAAAAAACAACATTCACTGTTTTTGTTATTTTTGTTTAACCCTTTGACTCCCGCAGCCGATCCACCAACTGCAAAAACTTAACCCTTTGATTCCCTCACCCTATCCACCAGCTTCCTGCAGGAAGCTGGTGGATAGGGTGAGGGAATCAAAGGGTTAAGTTTTTGCTTTGCTAGCATGTTTGACAGTGAACGATGCCGGTTGACAGGATGCGGGAGTCAAAGGGTTAAACCTCAGCCAACTGCGTAGAGCCATATCAGGGCTACAACCATTTCAATACACACACAATAAATATTTCAACAGGAAAAAAAAAACACTAAGTGCACATATCAATGCATTTGCGCACATAATCTGAGGAGATGCCCCTGGCGTTGACCACTCAGACCAATTTATCACAAAAGGGATTCCAAAAACATACCTGAATACAAATTTAAACATAACTTAAGGACACTAAAGCATACATAAAAACAGGCCTAAATTACCTAAAAATGCTTCCGCATATTTCATTTCCCTAGAGCGAAAAATGCATTTAATACGTGTATCCAATTATCAATCCTAAGAGAAAGTATGAAAGACTTTATCAAACACATACAAGTGAATGTAGCAATGCCGCATGAAAAATTGAAATTGGGTTTTGAGTTAAAAGATTTATATGGTTTTGAAGATATTGTTGTTCTGAGTAAAAAGCAGTTTAAATTTTTCAGATTGGACTATTAGTTCACAAGATATTCGAATTTGAAGCGTCAAAAATTTCTTAAATTTTGGTACCACGTTTTAGTGGGACAAAGAAGAGATGTGTGGGACCAGCTGTCACAGAACAAACCCATCAAATGGCATGGTATGCTGATTTTGCTGGAAATGACATTCATTTTGTAATTGTGAGAGACAGACAGGACCAAATGTCATAAAATTTTGATCGTTGATGTATTTTTGTATGCCGAATTGAATGAAACCAATATCGTAACTCTGCGACGAGCCATTTTTGTCTTATTACAGGAAACATGTGATATTTGGCATGTTTTATCTGTTTTTCATTAATAATTGCCCATATTGTATTAATAACAGACGAAAATGAAGCTAGAAACAAAACAAGGATTTATAATCATTTCATGAGATAGATATAAAATCATTTTGCTCATCGTTCAAGTGTCTTATTACTGCAAATTAAACCAAAAAAGTCACGACTCGCTACTTCAGTAGTCTTATGAATAATTTGTAATATTTCTTCAGTTTCTATACATATAAAAGGAAATCTGAGAATCAATGACTTCTGGAATCACTTAAATAGTTGAAATATTAAAAATTAATGCATGCTTTTATGCTGCAGACTATCCAAAAATATCATCTGATCAATATTCTACTAAAAACTAAACACACACACATACACATACAACACATACACACACACAGAGGAAAACATATCAGACAAGATTTTTGCACAGTACATTTGATTTTTATTTTATTCATCAGTGTTTAGAAAACTGACTGACTGACTGACTGTGGATGAGTCAAGTCCCCGAACACTTAGCACAGCCAGCGTCCAAAGAAAACTTCTGGAAGGATATGGGACCACTCGCCATTCAGGAACAGGTCACTTAACTCCTACAATAGAGAAATATATGAATTTCTGCATAATATATACTATTCATTGAGAGACTGGAAAGGAAAGGAAACCATAATGCATAGTCTCCACATCAATATTACTTTAACATTAAGCCCAAACTCGCGACTTTGATTTTTAGCATATTACTGGTAAAAATCCACCAAAGCAGAACAATCCTGCCAAGTGTTTCCAGTGTACTCTTGCCCTTTAATATGAATCAATAATAGGCTACTACTAAATAAGATGCAATCTTCCCGTTAAAACAAATTAATGACAATAGGCATATCCTTTCCAGATACTGACTACAAATTGAAACAACTACGTAAGCTAATGGATGGCCTACTTTACAAATAATACAACTCAGCCTTCTATTCAGTTTCAAAACCTAAATAAAGAATATTATAACAATGAACAGAAGATTTTGTTTTGTGACATTCTAAATCTCTGTGTGTATTAGTGTGTGTGTGTGTTGTCAGAGAGAGAGAGAGAGAGAGGAAGAGAGAGAGGAAGAGAGAGAGGAAGAGAGAGAGAAAGAGAGAGGATCATGCCTGTTAACAATGACTTGGATATGAATGTACTGGGGCCTATTTACTTATTTATTCATTTTTTTGTTCTCTGAGAGAGAGAGAGAGAGAGAGAGAGAGAGAGAGAGAGAGAGAGAGAGAGAGAGAGAGAGAGAGAGAGAGAGAGAGAGAGAGAGAGAGAGATTCATGTCAAGGAAAGTACAATGACTTGCACAGAATTGTTTGTTGATTTGAAAAATTTTTTATTTAGATCTGTTTATTCATTCATTTAAAATTTGAGAGAGAGAGAGAGAGAGAGAGAGAGAGAGAGAGAGAGAGAGAGAGAGAGAGAGAGAGAGAGAGAGAGAGAGAGAGAGAAGTACAATGACTTGCACAGAATTGTTTGTTGATTTGAAAAAAAAATTATTTAGATCTGTTTATTCATTCATTTAAAATTTGAGTGAGAGAGAGAGAGAGAGTTGGAGGAGGCGGGTTACCCCTCTGTTTGGGCAAACCCATTTTCCACGGCCCCGCGAAGCCCGTCGATCACACAGTATTTTTTAGTAGTAAGCTCGCCCGTCATGGGGTGAGCACACAGACATCTAAGATTATCTTAGATATCTGTGGGCGACATGCGAATTAGCATGACCTCGGGAAGGAAATGGTTGACAAACCAAGCTTCGGCTAACAACTCCGAATCGAGTTCAAACGCAGTAGTCCTTTTCTTGAAAAATACAATGTTACAGATAAAACAGAACTTGATCTGTTGATTGCTAGATCTAGTCTTTGACAGCGCAAAACTTGCCGAGCTGAAACTTGCACAGCGTTCTGTTTCGCGTTGTAGGCCTACTCAGGCTACTGGAGTCGGCACATTCCGACGTTGATCTGGTACAGATCCTCATGTAAAAAGTTGGCGTACGGCCGTATTTTACATCAAATTGATTTCATATTACACTAATATATAGAAAAAAGCATGTAAAATCGAATCCCGCCGACGACAAGTTCCAAAAATGGCGACTTGCCTGCAAACTTTTCCGATGAAAAAAAGCAAAACTTTGGAAGCGTCGATCTCTGTTCGAAACTGGCACACATAGCTGTCGTCGGGATATATCATTCTGTTACATTAATTCTCATTGGCTGCAAAATTACAATGTGATTGGTTCACAAATATAGCCGTACCGACCGAAATAGTGAAGCATCCCGAACAAACTTCGATTCTAAACGCATACCGTCGCCGCGATTGCGCCCGAAACGCGGATTTTCGACTTTCTCATCAAATAACTAATTCTATTTTCGCTCTAAGTATATAAAAAGGCAATCATTCAAATCTTTATTCATTTCTTATTCACATAAGACAAAAAATAAGAATGAAACACCGATTAAAGAGGCAGTAATACTTGATTGAACTGAAGACCCCCCAGTTTTGCGGCCGGCCCCGGTTTTCCCCAGTTTTTGGTACCACAAATTTGACGTCGCGTTTCGGTTTGCACGGCATTGCTAGTGAATGGACCAGCAAGGCAGAAAATGATAGGAAGAAATGACAGAAAGCAAAGGAGGAAGAAAGAAACAAAAAAAGTGACAGAAAAGAGGAAATTTCTAGCACAGAATTTCCAGGTTATGGATAGTATTTGTACTGAAAGAGCACTGGCACACCCACGAAGGGACGACAATATTCACACAACACACACTACACAAGTCTTCACAACACACATCATTCACACAATACACACTACACAAGTCTTCACAACACACACAACAACATTCATACAATACACACTACACAGTCTTCACAACACACAACAACATTCACACAATACACACTACACAGTCTTCACAACACACAACAACATTCATACAATACACATTATACAGTCTTCACAACACACAACAACATTCACACAATACACACTACACAGTCTTCACAACACACAACAACATTCATACAATACACACTACACAAGTCTTCACAACACACGACAACATTCATACAATACACACTACACAAGTCTTCACAACACACGACAACATTCACACAACACACACACTACACAGTCTTCACAACACACAACAACATTCGTACAATACACACTACACAGTCTTCACAACACACAACAACATTCATACAATACACACTACACAGTCTTCACAACACACAACATTCATACAATACACACTACACAGTCTTCACAACACACAACATTCATACAATACTCACTACACAGTCTTCACAAAACACAACATTCATACAATACACATTACACAGTCTTCACAACACACAACAACATTCATACAATACACACTACATAGTCTTCACAACACACAACATTCATACAATACACACTACACAGTCTTCACAACACACAACAACATTCATACAATACACACTACACAGTCTTCACAACACACAACAACATTCGTACAATACACACTACACAGTCTTCACAACACACAACAATATTCATACAATACACACTACACAGTCTTCACAACACACAACAACATTCATACAATACACACTACACAGTCTTCACAACACACAACAACATTCATACAATACACACTACACAGTCTTCACAACACACAACAACATTCATATAATACACACTACACTGTCTTCACAACACACAATAACATTCATACAATACACACTACACAGTCTTCACAACACACAACAACACTCATACAATACACACTACACAGTCTTCACAACACACAACAACATTCATACAATACACACTACACAATCTTCACAACACACAACAACATTCATACAATACACACTACTGTCTTCACAACACACAACAACATTCATACAATACACACTACACAGTCTTCACAACACACAACAACATTCATACAATACACACTACACAGTCTTCACAACACAACAACACTCATACAATAGACACTACAGTCTTCACAACACACAACAACATTCACACAATACACACTACACAGTCTTCACAACACACAACAACATCCATACAATACACACTACACAGTCTTCACAACACACAACATTCATGCAATACACACTATACAAGTCTTCACAACACACAACAACATTCATACAATACACACTACACAATCTTCACAACACACAACAACATTCATACAATACACACTACACAGTCTTCACAACACACAACAACATTCATACAATACACACTACACAATCTTCACAACACACAACAACATTCATACAATATACACTACACAGTCTTCACAACACACAACAACATTCGTACAATACACACTACACAATCTTCACAACAACATTCATACAATACACACAACACAATCTTCTCCAAACCCTTTGATTCCCACACCCTACTCACCACTTGCAAAAATTTAACCCTTTGTCTCCCTCACCCCACCAGCTTCCTGCAGGAAGCTGGTGGATAGGGTGATGGAGTCAAAAGGCTAAGTTTGTGATTTGCTAGCATGGTTGACAATGCAGGATGCTGGTGGACAGGATGAGGGAGTCAAAGGGTTAAGTTTTTGCTTTGCTAGCATGGTTGACAATGCAGGATGCTGTTGGATAGGGTGATGGAGTCAACATGATAAGCAGTCCTCCTCACTATCATCATTATCATTATTACCCAAGATATATCCTTGTTTCTTCATCAGGGACCTACCCACCTTGCGATAGACGGCGGAGATGATGACGGAGCGAAGTCGCATACCTAAGACCAGACAGCCATGGAAGTATTGGTGCAGCACAAGAGACTGCATGAAGGCGACAACCACCATGAGGGAGGCGTACAGGAAACCACGCCATTCATACTCCTCCTGGTTGGTGGTAAACTGGATCAGACGTCTGCACACAATACACAATACAGGTAACCACATGCACACAATACACAATACACGTAACCACATGCACACAATACACAATACAGGTAACCACGCCATTCATACCCCTCTTGGTTAGTGACAGAAGGGAGGAATACATTGTTAGAAAGAACACTGAAGGACCATCAATAAGGAAAGATGAAGTTAGACTTAGAGCAGCAATGAAAAAGATGACACCAGGAAAAACCCCAGGACCAGACAATATTACTACAGAAATCACTGAGGCCCTAGATGAATTTAGTATTAAAAAAGTAAAAGTCCTCCAAAATGAAACTTATGACACCAGAAAAATCCCTAAAGTCAATTTTCATAGCATTTCCAAAGAAAGCAAGAGCTATAGAATGTGAACTCCATCATACAATCAGCCTGACAAGCTATGTGACAAAGAGAATCAAAACTGAAAAAGCAGTTCAGAACAATGTGGATTTGTTGACGGGAAAGGAACTATTAATGGTGTATACATCCTAAGAACTCTCACAGAAAGATCAATAGAGTTGAATAAGAATTTATGTTTATGTTTTGTTGATTATACCAAAGCTTTTGATCAAGTAAGACATGAAGATTTGATCAACCGACTGGACAAACTCAATACTAATGGAAAAAATCTAAGAATAATAATGAATATGTATTGGAAACAAACTGCAGTAATGAGACTTGAAAATGAAATATGCTCTTTCCAAAATATCAGAAGAGGTGACAGACACCAGATCTGTTTTCTCTTTACAGCAACACCACCATGAGAAACCTAGAAGAATGCCCTAGGAAAGGTTGGAAGAAAAATGATGATCTTCATTATGCAGATGACACCATTCTAATTGCAAAAAAATGAAAAACACCTATAAAATCTTATGAATATAATAGAAATACAAAGCAAAAATATAGGGTTGGAGCTAAATAGCAAGAAGACTGAAGTCATGGTAGTCAGTAAAAAACGAGATATCCCCTGATGTAAAATAACAGCAAATGGCACAACATTGTGACAAGCTGATAAGTTTAAATATCTGGGAGCAGTCATCTCATCAGACAGCAGATGCACATTAGAAATTGCCAGCACATATCAACCAAACTAAAACAGCGGTCAAGAAAATGAAAAGTGTTCTTTCCAACAAATACCTGTTAATGAACATCAGGAGGGGAGTTTTTCAGTGTTATACAGAACCAATACTATTGTACAGATGTGAAGCGTGGACAATCAACAAGCCAAGTCAGAACAAGCTTGAGGCAGCTGGCAACCATAAGGATGTCTTACTCACCATTAACCCCTTCCCTGCCACAGTATTTGTGTCTTTTGCATTGCTGTCTGCCGGGACAGAATCTTGCGGGGACAAAATCTTGCTTTTCTTGGTATATACACTAAATTGTTCACTGCTCATTCATTTCGTAAGGCATCTTTTCAGTTTTTGGCATGTTTTTTCCTTATACCCTTGGCTAAGGTTTTATGTCAGAGTTATTTGATTTACTTGAAAAATGCTATGATTAAAGCTGACACAATAAGCCTTTTTCTAAAAAAAAAAAAAATGCTTTCAGAACATACATACATACACACACAGTAGCACACACAAAAAAAAACAACCCACAGAAAACAGAGCAAATTTTGGTTTTTGTATACAATAAACATTAAGTGAAAAAGTTCTTTACTATAATTACTCTCTGTGAATGTTTTTCTATGCAACATTCAATAAGTTCTTGGGTGTAGCACAGTGGAGGAAGAGACCGAATAAGCAGCTGTTCCATCATCTTGAATCGCATTATCGGGTTCATTACTTTCTGATGCTAATTAGACTAATTAATATTCAATTCTCTGATGGTCAAAGGGGAAAAAACTACACTTTGACATCTCCACAAGAGGTTGGCCAAGTTTCTAGTGCTATCTCCCATCTTTCCCCCTGAAATTTTGATGACAAAAATCCCCTGTGGCAGACACGATATGGGCATACAGACATGTCAAAACAGCCCCGTAGTAGACACAGTGTAAGCAGGGAAGACGTTAAGACTTAAGAGTTACTTGAGCAGTTGTGGGCTGACAAACATAAGGATGTCTTACTGACTTTTAAAATTTAAAACTTCCTTGAGCAGTTATGGGCTCACAAACATAAGGAGTCTTACTGACTTTTAAAATTTACTTGAGCAGTTGTGGGCTGACAAACATACGGATGTCTTACTGACTTTTAAAACTTACTTGAGCAGTTGTGGGCTGACAAACAAGGATGTCTTACTGACTTTTAAAACTTACTTAAGCAGTTGTGGGCTGACAAACATAAGGATGTCTTACTGACTTTTAAAACTTACTTGAGCAGTTGTGGGCTGACAAACATAAGGATGTCTTACTGACCATTAAGATTTAAAACTTACTTGAGCAGTTGTGGGCTGACAAACATACGGATGTCTTACTGACTTTTAAAACTTACTTGAGCAGTTGTGGGCTGACAAACATACGGATGTCTTACTGACTTTAAAACTTACTTGAGCAGTTGTGGGCTGACAAACATAAGGATGTCATGGGCCAGCTTGAATCCCATGGCCATAAAGAAAAACGGAGCAAAGCATCGGACGAGTGTCTTCAGCAGACTGGGTTTTTTCTTCTCTGACCCATCCACCACGCTCACTTCTGTCGACACGGCACCGTCTTTGTACACAGCTCCTGCTTCTATGCCGTTCACTGCCACCGCTCGTTGTCTGCCCACATGAAAAGCATAGCGAAGCATAATGACAGTTTACAGCCGATTCCAGATTTGTGTGTGTTGTTGTTATTGTTGTTTGAAGCCCAGCCGACTGCATAGAGCCATATCAGGGCTATAACTACTTCAAAACATACAAAACTTCAACAGGGGGAAAAAAAGGAAAAGAAAACCAAGCACACATATCAAGGACATGCCCCCAGCGTCGACCATTCCGTCCAACCTATCGCACATGGCATCCAAAAAACACACCTGAATACAAATTTAAGCATACCTTAGGACACCAAAACATACGCATAAATGACCAAAAATTGCTTCTGCATATCTCACCTCCCTAGAGCCAGAAATGTGCTTAATACATGTACCCAATTATAAATCTTAAGAAAAAGTACGTAAGACTTTATTGAACACATACAGGTGAATGGACCAGCACAGCAGAAAATGATAGGAAGAAATGACAGAAAGCAAAGGAACAAGGCAGAAACAAAGAAAGTGACAGAAAAGAGGAAATTTCTAGCACAGAATTTCCAGAAGGTGGATATACCATTTATACTGAAAGAGCCCAGCATCCCCACGGGGGAGGATTCTAGATTTAACAGAAGCAAATGCAATGACAGACAGACAGATAGATAGATAGATAGATAGATAGATAGATAGATAGATAGATAGACAGATAGATAGATAGATAGGTAGCCAGACAGGTAGATAGATACAGATATAGACAGACAGACAGACAGCTAGCTAGCTAGATAGATAGATAGACAGAGAGATAGATAGACAGTCCCATAACCCTGGGATCCTAGGGGAGTGAAGTGGCAGAGACCTCAACTTTTCTCGGGACCAGCATTATGAAGGCGGCGCCCATCTCCTCTCCCTCGATTCATATTCATATTCACATTCAGCGCTTAGATTTGATTTCTATCAAAATTTTGCGCTATATAAATATTGTAATTATTATTAATTTTTTTTCGACCAAGACTTCAGAAACGCAAGAAGACTAATTGGACTTCAAGGGGAGGGACCTGGGAAATCAACCTATCACTGCAATGTTTTATACCAAGGCAGCCAGGCAATGCCCTGCTCTTCAAGATTTTCAACTGCCATGGGATCTTAATTCTTTCATTCCTACAACCCGGTTTTCCGGTTTGCAGGATTCCTACCCTTTATTCCTGTAGCCCGGAAAACCGGGCAGCAGTTAAACCCTCCCTTCCTTCCTACAGCCCGGAAAATCAGTTCTGCGTTAAGCGCTTTGAACTTCGCGCGAGTCGCGTCATCACTGCGCGTCATTTATCCTTGACCGGGTCGCTTGCGGGGCAGTGTGTATGAATGGAATGGATGCCAGACTCTCCCCCTACCGTGGGAACGGGCTCGCCGTTATATCCGTACCAGTGTATTGCTGCCGACGTGGCATTTTTGACCAAACCTACGTACGGTACACGGAAAATGGAGGGCGGACATAATTCGGATTCTGATCAGTTTTCTGATGATGATTTTTACAACGCTTTAGCTGATGATGATTCTGATTTGTTTCAATTGAATGAAGAGGAGAGGGCGCAGTTAGCCGCTGTAGTAGAAGCACAGATAGCAAGTGATGATAGTGGAGAGGAGTTGGATGATGAAATTTGCCACTGTTTTATACTCGGCCAAGGTTTGAGTGGGTGAGTGGAAACTACGTCGCACCTGATCCCACCACCAGGACGACATTCAATCGCCGATCGGGCCAGTGCGTGTGTTGGACACATCAATGACAGCGATGGAGTACTTTCAATTATTCTACTCGGAGGAAGTGTTCCGTTCTGTGGTTAATTTCACAAACGACAATGCCACCAAAAAACGCACAGAAGAGCCGGAGAAGAACAAAGGTGAGTGGAAACCTGTCACGCTGGAGGAAATCAAAGTATTCTATGGACTGCTGATAATGAAAGACATCGTGCGACTCGACAGAGACACTCACTATTGGAGCACAAGTGCACAACACTTTCTGCTCCGAACTGCGTTTGGTGGTGTGATGAGCCGGGATCGCTTCTTTAAGATACGGAGATACCTGTATTTTGAGAATCCAAACACACCTGTTGATAAGAGTGACAAACTGCACAAAATCCGGTACATTCTGGACACCGTCAGGGGAAATTTCGGGAACGAATTTGTTCCCTACCAAAACGTCACTGTCGACGAAGCAATGGTGCCATTCAAGGGGCGTTTGGCCTTCAAACAATTCATGAAGGACAAACCCGTCAAGTTTGGCATCAAACTATGGGTGCTTGCCGACGCCAAGACAGCCTACTGTTACAACATGGAGGTGTACACAGGTAAGCACGGGCAGCAGGTGAACAAGTTGATGGGGCTCAGTGCTCGAGTGGTGATTGGCCTGACCAAACCCATTCAACACTTTGGTCACACAGTCTTTACTGACAACTTTTACACCTCACCTGTGCTGGCAAAGTATTTGTCAAGCAAGGGTACTTACCTGTGTGGCACGATGCGACCCAACCGGATCAGCTATCCTGGTGACCTGGTCAAGACCAAGGCAGAAGAACGCCGGCTTCCCCGTGGAGCTACAGAGTCGCGACAATGCGGTGACATGATCGCAACATCGTGGAAGGACAAGCGGATGGTGTATTACCTGTCCACTGCCCATCCACCTTTTGACAACTCAGGTACCATTGCCAAACGACGCCAGAAAGACGGGATTGTTGCCGAGCTTCCTTGCCCCCCAGCTGTGGCTGCCTATGCCGTCAACATGAATGGAGTGGACAGACTGGACCAGAACACCCGACAGAACAAATAAAAAAAAACCATGAAATGGTATCGACGGGTGGAGACTAAGCTGATGGAGACAGCCATCTACAATGCCTATGTCCTGGAGGGAGAGGTGACAGAACACAAAGTTCAAGGACAAAGCAAACGAGACCTGCTGTCATTCAAACTGGACCTGGCCCACCAACTGATCGGTCTTCAGTACATGGAAAGGACCCACCCTGGCCGGCCCAGAACAGAGGAAAATGCATCAGATCCCCGGCTTGATCGCACAGACCACTGGCCAGTCCGTGGAGTAGGTGACGACCACACCTGTGTCGTGTGCACAGCACGACACAAGAAATACAGGGAAACCCACCCTGGTATCAGCTACACAAACAATCCCTTCAAGAAATCGAAGACCACAATCATGTGCGAAAAATGTGGAGTGTATTTGTGCAACAACCAGCGTGACTGCTTCAAGGTGTTCCATACACGTGTCACCTATGTGTGACATGTGACAATGTAACTGTGACATTGACTTGTGTACATAGAAACTTTCTCGTAAATATCTTCTGTACATAAAACTAGGTCTTAAAAAAACAAAAGATTTTGGCTCAATGACACTGTAGCAAAAGAAATATTCTTTGTAGGACAGTATCAAAAACTTCAAACAATCCATGTGGTGGGTAGGACAAATGCAGTGACAATGTGACAGTCTTTCTATGGATATGACCACCATTGTGGCACGGAGATTCACAGGAGGCACTGCTCGGTGAGTATCTGCATGAGGTGTACACTCTGCAAGCAAAACACTGTCTTGCATGCTGTGCATGCTTGCATGTGTTGTGTTTGTCCCCAAAATTACCTGTTTGACACCTGAGTGTCATCAACCATGTCACCCTGTGGTGTCAACATAGTCTCAGACAAATTCTCACATCAATTCTGTACGCAACGGTATGTGACATTCTTAATTTATTGTAGATAGTGACACTGCCGCAACTCTCCAAAGTTAGTACCCCTTTTTAAACTTTCTTTATTTTCTCTAAATCCAGGAATGAAGGGAACATATGTATTATAGAAAGCTAGGAATAAAGGGAAGTAATGATATATAGATATATAGGAATGAAAGAGTTAAGCATGCACAGCCAGAAGGCACACGGGTCCGACTCCTTTTTCATCCCCTTCCAAAGGACCAGACATTCAGTTCGATTTTTCAGTCAAACTGAGAAGAAAAGCCAAGGCCTCTACAGGGAAATGCAATGATCTGAGGAAAAATACAAAAACCAACAGATGCTCATATTTGGAAGATCTGAAACCAAGCACAGCAGATTATTTTGACATTTCTGGAGCCTGTGAAGATATTTTGGAGGACAGCCAAAGTGCACTGCAATATGCACTGCAATAATCAAGGTGAAATAGAACAAACAACATTTGAAAGACCAGCCAAAGTGCACTGCAATATGCACTGCAATAATCAAGGTGAAATAGAACAAACAACATTTGAAAGACCAGCCAAAGTGCACTGCAATATGCACTGCAATAATCAAAGTGAGACAGAACAAATAACAAACAAGTACTTTAGTAGTATCAGTGGAAACATATTGGCAAACTGCACCGATTTTCCTCAGTTACAGATTTTTGGATCTAGTTACAGACTGTTATTTTTACTGTTATTTTTGTTTAAAGCCCAGCTGACTGCATACAGCCATATCAGGGCTATAACTGTTTCAAAACATACACAATACTTCAACAGGAAATAAAAAGGAAAATAAAATTAAGTACCCATATCAATGCATTAACGCACATAATCTAAGGAGAAGCCCCTGGCGTTGACCACCATGTCCAATTTATCACACAGGGGATTTAAAAAACAAACCTGAATACAAATTTAAACATAACTAAGGACACTAAAACATACATAAAAACAGGCCTAAATTATCTAAAATTGCTTCCACGTATCACACTTCCCAAGAGCCAAAAATGCACTTAATACATGTACCGAATTCACTAAGAGAAAGTATGAAAGACTTTATCGAACACATACAGGTGAATGGACCAGTAAGGCAGAAAATGATAGGAAGAAATGACAGAAAGCAAAGGAACAAGGCAGAAACAAAGAGAGTGACAGAAAAGAGGAAATTTCTAGCACAGAATCTCCAGAAGGCGGGGATACTATTTATACTGAGAGAGCCCAGCATCCCCATGGTGGGAAATTCCAGATGGGCCCCTGCAAATGTTGGAAATATGTAATATGCCAGTGTTTGACATAACCCAAACCCTAACCCTACATAGGGAAGTAACAAACTAGTGTTTAACCCTTTGACTCTCACACTCCGTCCACCAGCATCCTGCATTGCTGACCATGCTTGCAAAGCAAAAACTTAACCCTTCGACTCCCCCACCCTATCCACCAGCTTCCTGCCAAACTTAACCCTTTGACTCTCACCCTATCCACCAGCTTCTTGCAGGAAGCTGGTGGATAGGGTGAGGGAGTCAAAGCGTTAAATTTTTGCATTTGGTGGACAGGGCGTAGGAGTCAGAGAGTTAATGTAACCCTAACACCCTAACCACACCAAAAGTTCCACAGTACCTGTTGATCTTGGCGACTTGAGCCTGCCAGTATTTTTCGTAGCGTTCCTTCACCGCTGCCGACGTATCCTCTGTATTGAGTGACCATAGGTCAGCTCGCACCAAGGCTTTTTTGTAGCCTGCCACCACCATCCTGAAATCATCATCATCATTATCATCATCATCATTCACACACCAAGGCTGTTTGTAGCCTGCCACTACCATCCTGAAATCATCATCATCATTATCATCATCATCATTCACACACCAAGGCTTTTTGTAGCCTGCCACCACCATCCTGAAATCATCATCATCATTATCATCATCATCATTCACACACCAAGGCTTTTTGTAGCCTGCCACCACCATCCTGAAATCATCATCGTCGTCATCATCATCATCATCATTATTCACACACCAAGGCTTTTTTGTAGTCTGCCACCACCATCCTGAAATCATCATCATCATTATCATCATCATCATTCACACACCAAGGCTTTTTGTAGCCTGCCACCACCATCCTGAAATCATTGTCGTCATCATCATCATCATCATTATTCACACACCAAGGCTTTTTTGTAGCCTGCCACCACCATCCTGAAATCACCGTCATCATCATCATCATCATCATCATTATTCACACACCAAGGCTTTTTTGTAGCCTGCCACTACCATCCTGAAATCATCATCATCATCATCATCATTATTCACACACCAAGGCCTTTTTGTAGCTTGCCACCACCATCCTGAAATCATCATCGTCGTCATCATCATTATTCACACACCAAGGCTTTTTTGTAGCCTGCCACCACCATCCTGAAATCACCGTCATCATCATCATCATTATTCACACACCAAGGCCTTTTTGTAGCCTGCCACCACCATCCTGAAATCATCGTCATCATCATCATCATTATTCACACACCAAGGCTTTTTTGTAGCCTGCCACCACCATCCTGAAATCATCATCGTCGTCATCATCATCATCATCATTCACACACCAAGGCTTTTTGTAGCCTGCCACCACCATCCTGAAATCATCGTCATCATCATCATCATCATCATCATCATTCACACACCAAGGCTTTTTGTAGCCTGCCACCACCATCCTGAAATCATCGTCGTCGTCATCATCATCATCATCATCATCATCATCATCATCATCATCATTATTCACACACCAAGGCTTTTTTGTAGCCTGCCACCACCATCCTGAAATCATCATCATCATCATCATCATCGTTGTCGTCATCATCATCATTCACACACCAAGCTTTTTTGTAGCCTGCCACTACCATCCTGAAATCATCGTCGTCATCATCATCATCATCATCGTTGTCGTCATCATCATCATTCACACACCAAGGCCTTTTTGTAGCCTGCCACTACCATCCTGAAATCATCGTCATCGTCATCATCATCATTCACACACCAAGGCTTTTTTGTAGCCTGCCACCACCATCCTGAAATCATCATCATCATCATCATCATCATCCACACACCAAGGCTTTTTTGTAGCCTGCCACCACCATCCTGAAATCATCATCATCATCATCATCATCATTCACACACCAAGGCTTTTTTGTAGCCTGCCACCACCATCCTGAAATCATCATCATCATCATCATTCACACACCAAGGCTTTTTTGTAGCCTGCCACCACCATCCTGAAAATCATCGTAGTCAATCATCATCATCATCATCATATCATTCACACACCAAGGCTTTTTTGTAGCCTGCCACACCATCCTGAAATCATCGTCATCATCATCATCATCATCATTCACACACCAAGGCTTTTTTGTAGCCTGCCACTACCATCCTGAAATCATCGTCATTCATCATCATCATTCACACACCAAGGCTTTTTTGTAGCCTGCCACCACCATCCTGAAATCATCGTCGTCATCATCATTATCATCATCATTATTCACACACCAAGGCTTTTTTGTAGCCTGCCACTACCATCCTGAAATCACCGTCATCATCATCATTATCATCATCATCATCATCATCATTATTCACACACCAAGGCTTTTTTGTAGCCTGCCACTACCATCCTGAAATCATCATCATCATCATTCATTCACACACCAAGGCTTTTTTGTAGCCTGCCACTACCATCCTGAAATCATCGTCATCATCATCATCATTATTCACACAACCAGGCTTTTTTGTAGCCTGCCACCACCATCCTGAAATCATCATCATCATCATCGTTGTCGTCATCATCATCATTCACACACCCAGGACTTTTTGTAGCCTGCCACTACCATCCTGAAATCATCATCATCATCGTTGTCGTCATCATCATCATTCACACACCCAGGACTTTTTGTAGCCTGCCACCACCATCCTGAAATCATCATCATCATCATCATCATCGTTTATCATGTCATCATCATCATCATCATTCAACACCAAGGCTTTTTTGTAGTTTGCCACCGCCATCCTGAAATCATGTCGTCGTCGTCGTCATCATTATAATCATCATCATTATCTTATCATCATCATCATCATCATCATTCACACACCCAGGACTTTTTGTAGCCTGCCACCACCATCCTGAAATCATCATCATCATCATCATCATTCACACACCAAGGCTTTTTGTAGCCTGCCACTACCATCCTGAAATCATCATCATCATCATCATCGTTGTCGTCATCATCATCATTCACACACCCAGGACTTTTTGTAGCCTGCCACTACCATCCTGAAATCATCATCATCATCGTTATCATGTCATCATCATCATCATCATTCACACACCAAGGCCTTTTGTAGCTTGCCACCACCCTCCTGAAATCATCATCAACATTGTCATTATCATCATCATCATCATTATTCAGACACCAAGGCCTTTTTGTTGCCTGCCACAACCATCCTGAAATCATCATCATCACCATTATCATCATCATCATCATTCATGCACCAAGGTCTTTTAGTAGCCTGCCACCACCATCCTGTGTATGCATGCGTGTGTGTGTGTGTATGTGTGTGTATGTGTGTGTGTGTGTGTATGTGTGTGTGTGTGTGTATGTGTGTGTGTGTGTATGTGTGTGTGTGTGTATGTGTGTGTATGTGTGTGTGTGTGTATGTGTGTGTGTGTGTGTGTGTGTTTTGTGTGTTGTGTGTGTGTGTGTTGTGTGTGTGTGTGTGTGTGTGTGTGTGTGTGTGTGTGTGTGTGTGGTGTGTTATGTTGTGTTGTGTGGTGTGTGTGTGTGTGTGTGTGTGTGTGTGTGTGTGTGTGTGTGTGTGGTGTGTGTGTGTGTGTGTGTGTGTGTGTGTGTGTGTGTGAGTGTGTGTACATACCCAGTGAACCACCAGAAAGTGATACGTGACAGGAAGGAGGCACTCCCTTCTGGACATGGATTCTGTAATAACACCACACTCATGACAATCATCACCATCACCACCACAACCGCCATCATCATCATCACCACCACCACCACCACATTATCATCATCATGATCAAACCAATGTAGCCACTAACATTGCCGTTCTCCCTTTCCCTCCCCTCACAGAGATATCTAAACATTAGAAGCGATCTCTTGGAGTCTTCAGCATCAATATGTTTAACTCAATGAAGTCACAGTCAAAGGGGCGCAACATCTCCCTAAAAGTGTACAAGAAAAACAAAAATCCCAAACATCTCAGACATAAAGCAAACACCACTGAAATATACAGGACATGGTCTTTTACATAATCTGACTTCAAATGAATATTCACAACAGCTTTTGTGTTACAAGTAATCCAAAAAGTTTATTCTTATTCTTATTGTTATGTAAGCCCAGCTGAATGTGTAGAGCCATATCAGGGCTATAATCATTTCAAACACACACAATACTTCAACAGGGAAAAAAAAGGAACAGAAAATTAAGTACACTATCAATGTGTAAATTTGCGCACATAATCTAAAGAGATGCCCCTGGCACTGACCACTCCATCCAATTTGTCACACAAGAGATTTAGAAAAAAATCTCCTACAAATTTAACATAGCTAAAGATACTTAAAACATATAGGAAAACAGGCCTAAATTACCTAAAACTGCTTCCACATATCACTTTTCCCTAGAGCCAAAACACACTTAATCCATGTACCCAATTAACAATCCTAAGAGAAAGTATAAATGACTTTACTGAAGACATACAGGTGAATGGACCAGCAGGGCAGAAAATGACAGAAAGAAATGACAGAAAGCAAAGGAACAAGGCAGAAACAAAGAGAGTGACAGAAAAGAGAAAATTTCTAGCACAGAATTTCCAGAATCATACTGAAAGAGCCCCTGGCAAACCCAAAGGGACAAAACGGTAAGATTCATAAACAGCAAGCACTTTCATGGCACAGTGTAATTAACTTGAACAACATACTCCATCCTGCCACACAGGTTTTGTATCACATGTATTTTATTTTTCTGCCCCAATAAGAATACTGGTATAGGAAAACACTAGAACAGCCACAAGTCCACACTGCTAACACTATGAAACATTTGCCTGTGAGTCACTATGCTGAAATACACACGATTCTGAGAGCTTTGTTGCAGTGGGTCAATTCAAACACAATGCTATTAACAGATAGAAAATGGTCTAAGGGAAAGCACTGCCACAGAACTGTCAGATGGTCCCAGAAACATGTTTATTTCCCTTCAACTGACTTTGGTGTACACAGAAAAGTCATTAAATCAGTCTGACGCATGCGTCCATCACGCTCTCAGGTGAAAATTACACTGCCTGACAGTGTCTAAAGCCCCTATCTGACAAGGCTCCACTGAGTTAAGCCAACTTTATATTGGAAGTCGACTCATGCATTGTTCAACTAGTCTACGCTAATTCACACTGCAACAAGATTACATCAACATCTTCTACACTGTCTAATATTACATAGAAAAACACAAACATATAATAAGAACCCATGTTTCATTTACAAAAGACAATATATACACCAACATGATCAAGTGAAGAAGAAGAAATATAACAAACACAATGATAAAACATAATGCTTAAACATAATGATGGCATATACTGATGAAACATAACGATGAAACATAATGCTTAAACATACTGATTAAACATACTAATGAAACATGATGATGAAACGATCATGCTAAAACAAAATGATGAAAAAAAAAATACCATCACACATTATTTTTCTGTTACATAACTTCCATGATCAAGTGAAGAAGAAACATGATAATGAAACATAATACATATAGATACATACAAACACACACATACAGACATACTTACAGACACATACATAAGGACACACACACATACAGACACAAACACAGACACACACATACAGACACACACATACAGGTACACATATACAGACACACACATACAGACAGACACATACAGACACACACATACAGGCACACACATACAGACACATACAGATACACACATACAGACACACACACATACAGACAGACACATACAGACACACAATACAGACACACACACAGACAAACAGACAGACACATACAGACACACACATACAGACACATACATACAGACACACATATACAGACACATACATACAGACACACACATACAGACACACACATACAGACACACACATACAGACAGACACACACATACAGACACACACATAGACACACACATACAGACACATACATACAGACACACACATACAGACACATACATACAGACACACACATACAGACACACACATACAGACACACACATACAGACAGACACACACATACAGACAGACACACACATACAGACACACACATACAGACACACACATACAGACACACACATACAGACACACACATACAGACATACATACAGACACAAACACAGACACACATACAGACACAAACACAGACACACACATACAGACACAAACACACACATACAGACACAAACACACACATACAGGCACACACATACAGACACACACACAGACACACACATACAGGCACACACACAGACACACACATACAGACACAAACACAGACATACAGACACACACATACAGGCACACATACAGACACACACATACAGGCACACACACAGACACAAACACAGACATACAGACACACACATACAGTCTGACACACATAAAGAGAGACAAACATTAAGACACACATAAAGACACACATATAAAGACTGACACATATAAAGACTCACATAAAGACTGACACATATAAAGACAGACATACATAAAGACACACATATAAAGACTGACACATATAAAGACACTCACATAAAGACACACACATAAAGTCTGACACACATAAAGACTGACACACATAAAGTCTGACACACAAAGACTGACACACATAAAATCTGACACATATAAAGACTGACACACACATAAAGACTGACACACATAAAGACTGACACACATAAAGACTGACACATAATGACTGACACACATAAAGTCTGAGACACATAAAGACTGACACATATAAAGACTGACACACATAAAGACAGACACACATAAAGACTGACACACATAAAGACAGACACATAAAGACTGACACACATAAAGACTGACACACATAAAGACAGACACATAAAGATTGACACACATAAAGACTGACACACATAAAGACTGACACATATAAAGACTGACACACATAAAGACTGACACACATAAAGACTGACACACATAAAGACTGACACACATAAAGACTGACATACATAAAGACTGACACATAAAGACTGACACACATAAAGACTGACACACATAAAGACTGACACACATAAAGATTGTCACATAAAAAGACTGACACACATAAAGACTGACACACATAAAGACTGACTCACATAAAGACCGACATACATAAAGACTGACACACATAAAGACTGACACAAAAAGACAGACATACATAAAGACTGACACACATAAAGATTGACACACATAAAGACTGACACATATAAAGACTGACATATAAAGACTCTGACACATATAAAGACTGACACACATAAACACTAAGACATAAAATCAGCACATAAAGACTGACACACATAAGACTGACACATACAAAGACTGACACACATAAAACACTAAGACATAAAGACTGACACTCATAGAGACTGACACTCATAGAGACTGACATTCATAAAGAATGACGAACATAAAGAATGATGAACATAAAGACTGACACACACAATGTCTCACACACATGAAGATTGACACACATAAGGACTGACTCACATAAAGTCACACATAAGGACTGATTCACATAAGGACTGACTCACATCTACCCAGAAACTTGATGCCTACCACACTTTAAAAATAACCTGATGTCTACCGTGTGAAGCTTAAAAAACACAACATCAAGTTACCACAACACTGTAACTTACCACAACAGTCAGCTGCACGTAGACAAGCCAAATCAGTGACTGGCATAACCATGATGTGCAAGATAACTAGAATTCCATAATTAACCCTTTCAATCCCTGACCCTGTGGTACGTAACATATCTAAGTCTTGCTCCCAAGGCAGTGTTTTGGCTCGTTCAAATGTGGAACTGTTCAATACACACAAGGTTTCATACCAAACCTATTCAATTTTTAAATCAGGAGGCAATCTGAACCGTGTATGTAAGTGTGTGTAAATGTGTGTGTGTGTGTGTGTGTGTGTGTGTGTGTGTGTGTGTGTGTGTGTGTGTGTGTGTGTGTGTGTGTGTGTCTAAGTGTGTATGTGTGTATATGTATATGTATATATATATATATATATATGTGTGTGTGTGTGTGTGTGTGTGTGTGTGTGTGTGTGTGTGTGTGTGTGTGTGTGTGTGTGTGTGTTTGTGTTTGTGTTTAAGTGTGTGTGTGTATGTGTGTGTGTGTGTGTGTGTGTGTGTGTGTTTGCACGTACGTCTGCATGTTTTCCAATGATAGACTGGAGGTTGTAATATTACAAGTAGCATTTTCTTCATGTATGGCGTTTCCATTCTGTTTGACAGTGAAACCCCATCCAGATTTGTTACTGGTAACTGAGCCATCCACGTATTATGATCACATCTTTGGCACTGCAGCTTATTTGCTAAAAGAACTGTTTAATTTCCACATCAGCTTCATCTTCTGGCCGTCCGCAGCAGTGTCTCCCTGGCTGTTTTGGTATGCTGTTTTGTGCATCACGATCACCTCACACTATAGACATCTGTCCGTGTCACCGGCTTCAGTGTTAGAAGCAGCACTCTTTGACACCACCAACTCCTTCCTGATCACTCTGTCTTGACTTTTGTGGACAACTTCTTGAATATTTAAGCCACTGGTGTTGCATCTGCCTTGTTGTGGCGGGGGAGCTTGTGTGTCCTTACGATCCCAGGAGCTATGCTGGCGGGGACTTCGTGGGCCCTGGCAGCTTCAAGCAAGCCGGACAGGTCGCTGGGGGAGGGGCCAGACTAAGGGGTGCATACAAACAAGTCCTGGCAGCAGGGGATGGGTGAAAAAGAGGGTAAAGAAGATACACTTTTCATATATGGCTTCTTTTTCAATGTCGTGAGCAGATGATTTCTTCGAAGGAACAATGGTCAGGATCTCAGCACTGTAAGTGCACTGCGCGGCAAGAAGGCACCAGCAAACTACTTGCTTGTACTTTTGCTAATTATTGCATATGATGAACTCACAAAATGGAAAACATTATAGTTCTGTGTCCTCTGAGTCCCCAGGGGGGGGGACCTGAACTCAATGGCTACTGGGGAGGGAGAGTCCGTGTCTGTGAAAGGTAGCTGTGATGACGGTAATGGATTACCCGACGGAGGTTATTGGAAGCGGACATGTAGAAACTCCTCAAAAATGCAAAATCACAAAAAGAAAAAAATGCAAAAAAAGGATTTGAATATAGGGACATGGAATGTACAGACTATGTTAGAATTAGGAAAGCTCTACCTACTAGTCAAAGAATTAGAAAGGAGCAAGATGAACATAACAGGGCTCTGTGAGGTTAGATGGAGTGGGCAGGGACTTTTTACTGTAGGAGAGCATACAGTTGTATATAGTGGAAATGAAAAAGGTGGCTCAAGAGGAGTAGCAATTGTGCTGGACAAAAAGCATGCTGGAGCTCTGAAAAGCTATAATCCAATTAATGACAGATTTCTCACTGTCAAAATAAATACTAAATATGCTGTTTTGAACATAGTTCAAGCCTATGCTCCAACATCCACTAGCTCAGAAGAAGAAATAGAAAATTTTTACAATGACCTCCAAACTATCAGAGACAAAATCCCCAAAAAGGAAATATGCATTGTGATGGGTGACTTCAACGCTAAAGTTGGAGAGGGGGCTGACACAGAATGTGGAATAGGACCACATGGTTTAGGAGAACGAAATGAGAGAGGTGACATGCTGGCTCTGTTTTGTCAGGCAAATGAGATGAACATCACAAATACTTTCTTCCAACAACCACTGCGCAGAAGATACACATGGATCTCTCCAGGAGACAGGTGTCGTAATCAGATTGATTATATTATCATTGACAGATCCTGGAAATCAACTGTCCTCAATGCAAAAACAAAGCCTGGAACAGACTGCGACACGGATCACATTCTTGTGACAACCAAATTAAGAATGAAAATATTGAAGAAGCCTAAAACCAAATCGACGCCAAAGTTCGACATATCAAAATTAGAAAACCCTGAGCTGGCGTTAGAATTTAGTATAGAAACAAGTAATCGTTTATTAAAGTTACTTGAAGTTTGGGATGAAAATGACTCATATCCTGATGAAATCTGGACAGACATAAAAAACACACTGACCAAAATCTCTGAAGAAAAACTAGGAAAAGAAAAGTTAGGAAAAAAGCTAAGCCCTACATAAGTCAGGAAGTGATAGATCTGGCAGAAAAGAAAAGTCAAGCTCGAAAGCAGGGAGAGCGGGAAAAATACTCAGCACTGAAAAGGGAAATAAAAAGTAAAGTCAGAAGAGACAAAGCAAATTGGCTGGCACAAGAATGCAGTAAAATCAATGAACACAACGAAAACAGGAAGTCGAGGGAGCTCTTCAAACAAATAAAAAAAGTGAAAAAAATAAATTTCAAAGCAACAAACCAATGCATCAACAACAAGGATGGTCACACACTGACTGAACCAGATGATGTCTTGGATAGGTGGAACGAATATGGCACATCACTTTTTGGCAAGCCTGACAGCCATGAAAATAATTTAGAGCCAAATTTGGAATTGACCCCTGGAGATATGGAACCTGAACCTCTGCTCAGCGAAGTTGAATCTGCCAATAAAGATCTAAAATGCAGAAAGTCTCCTGGTCTTGACAATATTCCTGGAGAGTTGTTGAAACACTCAGGTGATGGTGGACTCAAAGTAATGCATCACTTATGCTGCAAGATATGGAAGACTTGTCAATGGCCTACAGACTGGAAGCTCCAAGAATTTGTCATGTTACATAAGAGTGGAAATGTCAAAGACTGCAACAATTATAGAACAATTGCACTGATCAGTCATGCCAGTAAAATACTGCTGATAATAATTTTAAACAGGTTAAAGCCAAAAGTAGAGGAAGAGCTATCCGACTGTCAGGCAGGCTATAGGAAAAACAGGGGAACAGTAGATATGCTGTTTGTACTCCAGATATTGATAGAAAAGATTAGAAACACAGACCAAGAGATGTTCATCGTTTTCATTGACTACAGCAAAGCGTTTGATAGCGTGATTCGCCAAAGTCTTTTCCACTTCATGATCAAAATGGGTTTTCCAAGACATCTGGTTTCCCTCATAGCTTCATTATATAATGATCAAAAAGCAACAATCAGATGGAATAATCAAAACTGCAAATTTTTTAACATCACTAAAGGGGTAAGGCAAGGTTGCATCCTGTCTCCACATCTCTTCAGCATATACACTGAACATATCATGAGAGAAGCAGACATAGAAGACATGGGAGTAAATATTGGTGGTAGAAACCTGTCAAATTTACGTTACGCAGATGACACAGGATTACTGGCAGACAACATTACAGGCTCTAGGAGGATCCTAAGCAGGGTAGACCGGGCTGGAAAGGCAGCTGGGCTGGACTTAAATTCAAAGAAGACAAAGGTTATGCATGTTGCAGGCAAATATAACACTAGATAGGACCAGATCATGCTAAACCAAGTCCCTCTAGAAAATGTCAAGGACTTTAAATATTTAGGTTCAGTCAAGACACACGATGGAACATGCTCAAAAGACATAAAGATGAGAATTGGAATGGCCAAGAACAGTATGGTTCAATTGAACAATATTTGGAAAGACCACAGCATAACAGCAGACCTTAAGATAAAACTCTTAAAATGTCTTGTCTGGCCAGTGATGTTATACGGCTGCGAGGCATGGACAATGAAGAAAGAGGATGAAAGACGAGTGGAAGCAGCAGAGCTGTGGTTTTACCGAAGACTGCTGAGGGTCAAATGGACGGATAGGCGCTCAAATGAAAGCATACTGAATGAGTTGGGTACTACACGCAAGCTCCTAGTACTCATACAACGGAGGAGACTGAAATATGTTGGACACGCAATCCGTAATGAGAGAACAGACTTGATGTCCACTGTCCTCCAAGGTAAAGTGGAAGGAAAGAGAAACAGAGGACGGCCACCTGCATCACTTGCTAGAAACATCACAAACATCAGTGGCAGGAAACTCCAGGAGGTGGTCAGACTTAGCCAAGATCGAGAGTGCTGGAGGCAACTAGTGAGGACATCATGTGCAGCGGCCAACACTGTTCCCGGTGACGCTGACAGGTGACAGGTGACAGGTGAGGTGTTGGTTATGTTCTGGATGTATGAAATTAAAGGTCTGCCTTTCTTCCTTTGTGCCACTGTTTTTCCTTGAAACTGGTTGCCATGAGGTCTGTGTTCTTGCTGCGTGACACATGGCCAATGTATTTTAGTCTTCTCTTGTTGATGTCCGCTAGTAGTTTTCTAATGGTATCAAGTTCTTCCAGGACACTTTCATTTGTTCTATCTGTCCATTTGACACGTAGCAGTCTCTGATAAAACCACATCTCTGCTGCTTCAATTCTTCTGCAATCAGCTTTTCTCAGAATCCAGGCTTTGCAGCCATACATCATGACTGGCCAGATCAAACGTTTGGGACCATTTTTTGCTTTGCTATTCCAATTCTTATTTTGGTGTCTTTGGAGCAGGTTCCACCATCATTTTTTACAGAACCAAGATATCTGAAATCCTTAACATTTTCTAAATAAACTTTATTAATTAAGATGTCATGATTGTTGTCAGTGTCTTTATACAGATAAACAACAGGAAACTCACAGTGTCTTGTTGCACCACCTCGAACTGGGGTTGTCGATCCACCAGTGCTGACAGCACAAACGCCACCAGCACCAAGGGAAAGTAGAAAAAACAGGTCAAGGCCTGTGTCACATCACCCTGTTTCCATGACAACAGTAAGGTCACATGTCATTAATCAGCCCTCACATCTACATGTAACATTCTCTCACAGCTGTCAACTAACCCCTTTATCTCACTGCTGTCAACTAATCCCCTTTATCTCACTGCTGTCAACTAATCCCCTTTCTCTCACTGCTGTCAACTAATCCCCTTTCTCTCACAGCTGTCAACTAATCCCCTTTCTCTCACTGCTGTCAACTAATCCCCTTTCTCTCACTGCTCTCAACTAATCCCCTTTCTCTCACAGCTGTCAACTAATCCCCTTTCTCTCACAGCTGTCAACTAATCCCCTTTCTCTCAATGCTGTCAACTAATCCCCTTTCTCTCACAGCTGTCAACTAATCCCCTTTATCTCACAGCTGTCAACTAATCCCCTTTATCTCACAGCTGTTAACTAATACCCTTTCTCTCACTGTTGTCAACTAATCCCCTTTCTCTCACAGCTGTCAACTAATCCCCTTTATCTCACAGCTGTTAACTAATCCCCTTTCTCTCACAGCTGTTAACTAATCCCCTTTCTCACTGCTGTCAACTAATCCCCTTTCTCACAGCTGTCAACTAATCCCTTTTCTCACAGCTGTTAACTAATCCCCTTTCTCTCACTGCTGTCAATTAATCCCCTTTCTCTCAATGCTGTCAACTAATCCCCTTTCTCTCACTGCTGTCAACTAATCCCCTTTCTCTCACAGCTGTTAACTAATCCCCTTTCCCTCACAGCTGTCAACTAATCCCCGTTCTCTCACAGCTGTCAACTAATCCCCTTTCTCACAGCTGTTATCTAATCCCCTTTCTCTCACTGCTCTCAACTAATCCCCTTTCTCTCACAGCTGTCAACTAATCCCCTTTCTCTCAACTAATCCCCTTTCTCTCACAGCTGTCAACTAATCCCCTTTCCCTCACAGCTGTCAACTAATCTTTCTCTCACAGCTGTCAACTAATCCCCTTTCTCTCACAGCTGTCAACTAATCCCCTTTCTCTCACAGCTGTCAACTAATCCCCTTTCTCTCACAGCTGTCAACTAATCCCCTTTCTCTCACAGCTGTCAACTAATCCCTTTCTCTCACTGCTGTCAACTAATCCCCTTTCTCTCACAGCTGTTAACTAATCCCCTTTCTCACTGCTGTCAACTAATCCCCTTTCTCACAGCTGTCAACTAATCCCCTTTCTCACAGCTGTTAACTAATCCCCTTTCTCTCACTGCTGTCAACTAATCCCCTTTCTCTCACTGCTGTCAACTAATCCCCTTTCTCTCACTGCTGTCAACTAATCCTCTTTCCCTCACAGCTGTCAACTAATCCCCTTTCTCTTACTGCTGTCAACTAATCCCCTTTCTCTCACAGCTGTCAACTAATCCCCTTTCTCACTGCTGTCAACTAATCCCCTTTCTCACAGCTGTCAACTAATCCCCTTTCTCACTGCTGTCAACTAATCCCCTTTCTCTCATTGCTGTCAACTAATCCCCTTTCTCACAGCTGTTAACTAATCCCCTTTCTCTCACTGCTCTCAACTAATCCCCTTTCTCTCACAGCTGTCAACTAATCCCCTTTCTCACTGCTGTCAACTAATCCCCTTTCTCTCACTGCTCTCAACTAATCCCCTTTCTCTCACAGCTGTCAACTAACCCCTTTCTCTCACTGCTCTCAACTAATCCCCTTTCTCTCACTGCTGTCAACTAATCCCCTTTCTCACTGCTGTCAACTAATCCCCTTTCTCTCACTGCTCTCAACTAATCCCCTTTCTCTCACAGCTGTCAACTAATCCCCTTTCTCTCACTGCTGTCAACTAATCCTCTTTCTCTCACTGCTGTCAACTAATCCCCTTTCTCTCACTGCTGTCAACTATTATTCACCTTTCTCTCACAGCTGTCAACTAATCCCCTTTCTCTCAATGCTGTCAACTATTATTCACCTTTCTCTCACAGCTGTCAACTAATCCCCTTTCTCTCACAGCTGTTAACTAATCCCCTTTCTCTCACAGCTGTCAACTAATCCCCTTTCTCTCACAGCTGTCAACTAATCCCCTTTCTCTCACAGCTGTCAACTATTCCCCTTTCTCTCACAGCTGTTAACTAATCCCCTTTATCTCACTGCTGTCAATTAATCCCCTTTCTCTCAATGCTGTCAACTATTATTCACCTTCCTCTCAATGCTGTCAACTATTATTCACCTTTCTCTCACAGCTGTCAACTAATCCCCTTTCTCTCACAGCTGTCAACTAATCCCCTTTCTCTAACAGCTGTTAACTAATCCCCTTTCTCTCACAGCTGTCAATTAATCCCCTTTCTCTCAATGCTGTCAACTAATTACCTTTCAAAAGATATGTTACTTGATTGTGCTATTGTTAAAAGACACTGTATTTTGGTAAAACAGAATATGACTGCTGGATCTTGAGAGTAAACACAAAACATTAAAAAGTACCTTGTTTTTAAAAGATTATTTGGAGTATAAAAACACAACGTTTCGAGCCCAGGCCCTTTGTCAAATACACGTTTCAAGCCCAGACCCTTGTCTTGCAAAGGGCCTGGGCTCGAAACATTGTGGTTTTATGCTCCACAGGATCTTTTACAAACAAGGTACTATTTAATGTTTTGTGACATAATATTTAGTTTGTATCATTGCTTGAAGATATAGTACCTACTTTGTGCCATTGTTAAAAAACTTATTACTTAGTTTGTGCTGCTGTTGAAAGACGTCAAGTTATTAGGTTTGTGCTATTGTTAAAAGACGTGGTATTTGGTTTGATCCACTGTTAAAAGAAATCATCTGAGTTTTCTTTCAGGTGACAATTGTAGACCATTACCAGCACATGATAAGTTCACTAAGTTCAACTCTTTTTGATAAATTAAAAAAATTTTTTTATACTAAATTTGAAGTGTGTGTGTGTGTGTGTGTGTGTGTGTGTGTGTGTGTGTGTGTGTGTGTGTGTGTGTGTGTGTGTGTGTGTGTGTGTGTGTGTGTGTGTGTGTGGTGTGTGGGTGTGTGTGTGTGTGTGTGTGTGTTACTGCGCATGAAGACAACTTACCCCCTTCACCACAAATTTGATGTGGGAGCGCAGGCTGATGATAGCCGCCATCAACAGCAGGAGCCAGAAGATAAGGAGATACCCCGACGTTCTGATTCCTTTCCGTCGTTCAGCGTACATTGTGAATATTACCACTGCCTGCACATACACACACACAGACACACACATACACACACAGACACACACATACACACACAGACACACACAGACAAACACACACATACATACACACACACACACACACATACACACACACACACACACACACAGACACACACACACACACACACGCACACACACACACGCACACACACGATTAGAACAGGAGATACCCTCATGTCTTCAATCCTTTCCATCGTTCAACATACATTGTGATTATTACCACTACCTGCACACACCACACGCACACACACACGCATGCAGGGAGGTGGTGGGGTCTGTCTCTTCATCAACGATCGCTGGTGCTCAGACTACACAGCGCACACACACACACACATAAAACAGGGAGATACCCCAACGTCCTGATTCCTTTACGTCGTTCAACGTACATTGTGAACACTACCACTGCCTGCACACGCACACACACACACACGCATACACACACACACACGTACAACAGGAGATACCCAGATATTATGTTTCTTTGCATTGTTCTACATACATTCAGTATATGGTGTTTATGCCGCTGTCCCCATTATGTGTATGGTGTTTATGTCACTGTCCCCATTCTGTATATAGTGTTTATATCATTGTCCCCATTCTGTGTATGGTGTTTATGTCACTGTCCCCATTCTGTGTATGGTGTTTATGTCACTGTCTCCATTCTGTATATGGTGTTTATGTCACTGTCCCCATTCTGTGTATGGTGTTTATGTCATTGTCCCCATTCTGTACATGGTGTTTATGTCACTGTCCCCATTCTGTATATGGTGTTTATGTCACTGTCCCCATTCTGTATATGGTGTTTATGTCACTGTCCCCATACTGTATATGGTGTTTATGTCACTGTCCCCATTCTGTATATGGTGTTTATGTCACTGTCCCCATTCTGTATAGTGTTTATGTCATTGTCCCCATTCTGTATATGGTGTTTGTCAGTGTCCCCATTCTGTGTATGGTGTTTATGTCACTGTCCCCATTCTGTGTATGGTGTTTATGTCACTGTCCCCATTCTGTGTATGGTGTTTATGTCACTGTCCCCATTCTGTATGTAGTGTTTATGTCATTGTCCCCATTCTGTGTATGGTGTTTATGTCATTGTCCCCATTCGGTGTATGGTGTTTATGTCACTGTCCCCATTCTGTGTATGGTGTTTATGTCGTTGTCCCCATTCTGTATATGGTGTTTATGTCACTGTCCCCATTCTGTATATGGTGTTTATGTCACTGTCCCCATTCTGTATATGGTGTTTATGTCACTGTCCCCACTCTGTGTATGGTGTTTATGTCACTGTCCCCATTCTGTATATGGTGTTTATGTCACTGTCCCCATTCTGTATATGGTGTTTATGTCACTGTCCCCATTCTGTATATAGTGTTTATGTCATTGTCCCCATTCTGTATATAGTGTTTATGTCATTGTCCCCATTCTGTGTATGATTTTTATGTCACTGTCCCCATTCTGTGTATGATTTTTATGTCACTGTCCCCATTCTGTATATAGTGTTTATGTCATTGTCCCCATTCTGTATATGGTGTTTATGTCATTGTCCCCATTCTGTATATGATTTTTATGTCACTGTCCCCATTCTATATATAGTGTTTATGTCATTGTCCCCATTCTGTATATGGTGTTTATGTCACTATCCCCATTCTGTATATGGTGTTTATGTCACTGTCTCCATTCTGTATATGGTGTTTATGTCACTGTCCCCATTCTGTATATGGTGTTTATGTCACTGTCCCCATTCTGTATATGGTGTTTATGTCACTGTCCCCATACTGTATATGGTGTTTATGTCACTGTCCCCATTCTGTATATGTTCATGTCACTGTCCCCATTCTGTATATGGTGTTTATGTCACTGTCCCCATTCTGTATATGGTGTTTATGTCATTGTCCCCATTCTGTATATGGTGTTTGTGTCAGTGTCCCCATTATGTGTATGGTGTTTATGTCACTGTCCCCATTCTGTGCATGGTGTTTATGTCACTGTCCCCATTCTGTATATGGTGTTTATGTCACTGTCCCCATTATGTGTATGGTGTTTATGCCACTGTCCCCATGTGTATGGTGTTTATGTCACTGTCCCCATTATGTGTATGTTGTTTATGTCACTGTCCCCATTCTGTATATGGTGTTTATGCCACTGTCCCCATTATGTGTATGGTGTTTATGTCACTGTCCCCATTATGTGTATGTTGTTTATGTCACTGTCCCCATTATGTGTATGGTGTTTATGCCACTGTCCCCATTATGTGCATGGTGTTTATGTCACTGTCCCCATTCTGTATATGGTGTTTGTCACTGTCCCATTATGTGTATGGTGTTTATGTCACTGTCCCCATTCTGTATATGGTGTTTATGTCACTGTCCCCATTATGTGTATGGTGTTTATGTCACTGTCCCCATTATGTGCTTGGTGTTTATGTCACTGTCCCCATTCAGTATATGGTGTTTATGTCACTGTCCCCATTATGTGTATGGTGTTTATGCCACTGTCCCCATTCTGTGTATGGTGTTTATGTCAGTCCACATTATGTGTATGGTGTTTATGTCACTGTCCCCATTATGTGTATGGTGTTTATGTCACTGTCCCCATTCTGTATATGGTGTTTATGCCACTGTCCCCATTATGTGTATGGTGTTTATGTCACTGTCCCCATTATGTGTATGGTGTTTATGTCACTGTCCCCATTATGTATATGGTGTTTATGTCACTGTCCCCATTCTGTGTATGGTGTTTATGCCACTGTCCCGATTATGTGTATGATTTTTATGTGTCCCAATTCTGTGTATGATTTTTATGTTACTGTCCCCATTCTGTATATGGTGTTTATGTCACTGTCTCCATTCTGTATATGGTGTTTATGTCACTGTCCCCATTCTGTGTATGATTTTTATGTTACTGTCCCCATTCTGTATATGGTGTTTATGTCACTGTCCCCATTCTGTGTATGATTTTTATGTTACTGTCCCCATTCTGTATATGGTGTTTATGTCACTGTCCCCATTCTGTATGTTTTATGTCAGTGTCCCCATTCTGTATATGGTGTTTATGTCACTGTCCCCATTCTGTGTATGATTTTTATGTTACTGTCCCCATTCTGTATATGGTGTTTATGTCATTGTCCCCATTCTGTATGTTTTATGTCAGTGTCCCCATTCTGTATATGGTGTTTATGTCAGTGTCCCCATTCTGTATATGGTGTTTATGTCAGTGTCCCCATTCTGTATATGGTGTTTATATGTCACTGTCCCCATTCTGTATATGGTGTTTATGTCACTGTCCCCATTATGTGTATGGTGTTTATGTCACTGTCCCCATTCTGTGCATGGTGTTTATGTCACTGTCCCCATTCTGTATATGGTGTTTATGTCACTGTCCCCATTCTGTGTATGGTGTTTATGTCACTGTCCCCATTCTGTATATGGTGTTTATGTCACTGTTAGAATGTCACCACCTGTATACACACACCAACACTATCAGACATGTCACCACCTGTATACACACACCAACACTATCAGACATGTCACCACCTGTATACACACACAACACTATCAGACATGTCACCACCTGTATACACACACCAACACTATCAGACATGTCACCACCTGTATACACACACCAACACTATCAGACATGTCACCACCTGTACACACACCACCACACTATCAGACATGTCACCACCTGTATACACACACACAACACTATCAGACATGTCACCACCTGTATACACACACCAACACTATCAGACACGTCAACACATGTATACACACACCAACACTATCAGACACGTCAACACCTGTACACACACACCAACACTATCAGACACGTCAACACATGTATACACACACACAACACTATCAGACATGTCACCACTGTACAACACACACCAACACTATCAGACACGTCAACACATGTATACACACCAACACTATTAGACACGTCACCACCTGTATACACACACCAACACTATTAGACATGTCACCACCTGTACACACACACACACACATACAAATCTGACCAGTCTCGACGGTGTGAATTCTCTTCTGCGACAATAGCTGTCATTAATATTACCATTAATAACATCAATGTCTATTCCTCAGTATTGTGACATCATCAGGTAAGCAACTGTTTTCCATGCAAAAATTATCAGACTATCTTGCACCTGTGCGCGCACACACACACACACACTCACATGCATGAATGCATGTGCATATACACACATACATATACAGACACACACACACACATACACATGCACTAAACACCTCCACTCATGTTCACATGCATGCATACACACACACAAAAAAACCCCACATAACACGTGCACACACACACACACAGATTACTGCAGACAACACGCACACACACAAACACAAAACACACTAACATGTTGAGTACTGTATAAAACACACACACACAGTATTGTATACAACACACACACATACACATGCACACACACATAACTGCAAACACACACACACACACTAACAGAGTACCGTATAACAGACACACACACAGTATTGTTATACAACACACACACAAAACACAACACGACACGACACGACACGACACAACACAATACAACACCACACCACACCACACCACACCACATCACACACACAGCAATGTACAAGACCAGCTCACCATAGCCAGGATAAGGACAAGAGGAGAGATAAAGTTGACTGGGGGTTCTGCACCACCTTGTGTGTGTGCCACCACCACGCGTAGACACTGCACCCCCATCACCAACACTATCAGACATGTCACCACCTGTACACACACACCAAAACTATCAGACATGTCACCACCTGTATACACACCAACACTATCAGACATGTCACCACCTGTACACACACACCACAACACTATCAGACATGTCAACACCTGTATTATACACACCAACACTATTAGACATGTCACCACCTGTACACACACACCAACACTATCAGACATGTCACCACCTGTATACACACACCAACACTATCAGACATGTCACCACCTATAACACACACACCAACACTATCAGACACGTCACCACCTGTACACACACACCAACACTATCAGACATGTCACCACCTGTATACACACACCAACACTATCAGATATGTCACCACCTGTACACACACACCAACACTATCAGACATGTCACCACCTGTACACACACCAACACTATCAGACATGTCACCACCTGTACACACACCAACACTATCAGACATGTCACCACCTGTACACACACACCAACACTATCAGACATGTCACCACCTGTATACACACCAACACTATTAGACACATCACTACCTGTACACACACACCAACACTATTAGACACGTCACCACCTGTACACACACCAACACTATTAGACACGTCACTACCTGTATATACACCAACACTATTAGACATGTCACCACCTGTACACACACACACACCAACACACTGACACTACCTGTACAACACAAAACACCAACACAATGACACTACCTATGCACACACCAACACACTGACACTACCTGTACACACACACACTAACACACTGACACTACCTGTGCACACACCAACACACTGACACTACCTGTACACACACACACTAACACACTGACACTACCTGTACACACGCACACTAACACACTGACACTACCTGTACACACACTAACACTACCTGTACACACACACACCAACACATTGACACTACCTGTACACACACACACCAACACACTGACACTACCTGTACACACACACACCAACACTACCTGTGCACACACCAACACACTGACACTACCTGTACACACACACTAACACTACCTGTACACACACACACTAACACACTGACACTATCTGTACACACACACCAACACACTGACACTACCTGTACACCAACACACTGACACTACCTGTATATACACATACACCAACACACTGAGTCTACCTGTACACACACACACCAACACACTGACACTACACGTACACACACACCAACACACTGGCACTACACGTATACACACACCAACACACTGACACTATCTGTACACACACACCAACACACTGACACTACCTGTACACACACACCAACACACTGACACTACCTGTACACACACACCAACACACTGACACTATCTGTACACACACACACACCAACACACTGACACTACCTGTACACACACATACACCAACACACTGACACTACCTGTACACACACCAACACACCGACACTACCTGTAACACACACACACCA
>JAPXFY010002188.1:5000-17500 GCA_030674185.1 Monoplex corrugatus
AGAAAAAGAAGAAGAAGAGAGAGAGAAAGAAGAAGAAGATAAAGGAAGAAACTGAACCACAAAGGGCAAAGCCAGAAAAGGGGAGATTAAAACAGCGACAAAGCCAAAAGGGGAAACATACGCTTGACAAATCAGCGAACAGCTTAGTCATGTGCCTGGACGATGATTGGTCCGACAGTGACTGTTCTCAAACCATGCTACTGGGTGATCGTGAGAGATACTGGCCTGAGGCGGACTCTGATTGGCCAGTCGTGTGACTTGAAGGAACACGATTGGCCAGATTCCATACATTGAAATAAATTTGTAGTGGCTGAAGAACAGTGATTGGTCTGATTAAATTTAAAAACATCTTTGGACTGTGTCGTTTCTTCTGCACATTAAATTAATTTTTGTGTGTGATTATCAAATCGATAACAGTTTTCAAGAATTCAACATCTTCGACTAATTTGTAGCAAGCAAGCAAGCAAGCAAGCAAGCAAGCAAGCAAACAAACAAACAAGCAAGCGCGCTTGTGTGTGTGTGTATGTGTGTGTGTGTGTGTGTGTGTGTGTGTGTGTGTGTGTGTGTGAGAGAGAGAGAGAGAGAGAGAGAGAGAGAGAGAAAGAGAGAGAGAGAGGTCAGACCAGATGATTTATTCATTAGTTCATTGCCCCCCATAGATGGATGTGAATAACAAAATAAATCAAGTGATCAGAAATATGTTGTAAGCATAGAAACATTATTTATCAATATAAGCTGAACAATTTTGCAACAGACACATAACCCAGTGATAACACGACATTTAAACAAACACAAATCTATGAGACAACTTTTATCATTTTGAGAGATTGATACAGAAATATCGCCAAAATGTTCATTCCTTCTTCATTTCCTGTTGTGAGAAGTTGATATAACTTTATCTTTGTAGGGTGTTCCAATATTTTTGAGGAATACGGTTTTTTTCTTTAAGTCATCATATTCAGAACACCCTAAAGTAAAATCTACTTCACCTTCGGTGGCTTAATTACACAATTTATACACCAAAGCATCTTCATCAGATGCTGTACCTATTTGGTGATGCACAGCAATTTCTGACACACCACATCTAAATTTTGCAAGAGCTTGAATATAATATGAAATTAAGTTATTGTCGGAAATACGATTACAATTAATTGTTGTAATACCTCACCATACATTAAAGACCTTTTTGAGGATGACAGAAACGAAGAACACATGATAAAAAAGAACGTTGAAGGACCACCCATAATGAAAGATCAAGTTAGAGCAGCACTGAAAAAGATGAAACCAGGAAAAGCCCCAGGACCAGACAACATTACTGCAGAGATGATTGAAGCCCTAGAAGAATTTGGCATAGAAAAAATAACAGTCCTCCTAAATGAAATTTATGACACTGGAAAAATCCCCAAAGATATGTTATAATCACTAAGTTTTGGCTCCACATCTTACCCTTGCTTTAACTACTGTATACATAGTCATAATACAGCGAAATAGCTTACTCTTGACCCTTGCTTTAATTACTGTATACATAGTCATAATACAGCGAAATAGCTTACTCTTGACCCTTGCTTTAACTACTGTATACATAGTCATAATACAGCGAAATAGCTTTCTCTTGACCCTTGCTTTAACTACTGTATACATAGTCATAATACAGCGAAATAACTTACTCTTGACCCTTGCTTAAACTACTGTATACATAGTCATAATACAGCGAAATAGCTTACTCTTGACCCTTGCTTTAACTACTGTATACAAAGTCATAATAGAGCGAAATAGCTTTCTCTTGATATAATTTTTTTTAACAGGACTGACTATAATGGATTCCTTGAAATTCAATCGAGCGTCTCTTGAAAGTCAGTGATAGCTGCATATATACTAGTCACAACAAGTTAAGCACAGTTTACATGTACCCGCATATTTTCAACAAATATCAAAGCCATGACTTTCCAATTGGGAACAGATTTATTTCATAATCTTGTTCAAACGTACATTGAATTTCATTGTGATCGCACAAACGGTTTGGGATATACAGACAATTAAACAGAGGAGGGGTCGAAATCAAAGTTTGCCAAATCTGTCCAGTTCACCAAATCATTTCAATAATGGGTGTGACCACCCCGATTGGCGAGACATTCCATGCAGCGTCTCCTCATCGAGTAGACCAGTGTTCTGATGACCCTCTGTGGGATTCCCTGCCATTCCAGTTGCAGCATTCGGAAGAGATCCTGACGGTCCCTGGGAGGTGGATGGTTCTCCTTTACACGTCTCCCCAACTCATCCCAAAGATGCTCGATGGGATTGAGGTCGGGACTATACGCCGGGAAGATCATCCTGTTGATACCGGCCTGCACAAGGAATTCTAAGGCCACCCGGGCTCTATGTGGCCGAGCATTGTCGTCTTGGAAGACTGTCATGGGTCCGATTCGTTGCATGGTCGGAACAACGAAAGGCGCCAGTATTTCATCCCGATAGCGGAGGCCTGTGAGGTTTCCGTCAATGTGGTAGAGTGGTGTCTTGTGGTGGAGGCTGATGGCACCCCATACCATAACAGATCCTCCCCTGAAGGCCCGGGTCTCACGAATAGCTGCATCAATGTAACGTTCACCAACACGCCTCCAAACTCTAGTTCGGCCATCATTGTGTTCAAGACAAAACCGCGACTCATCCGAAAAGAGGACCTGAGACCACTGTTGTTGGTTCCATCTCGCATGACGTTGGCAGAAAGCTCGGTGAGCCAGCTTATGGGCTGCTAGCAGTCGTGGTCGCACAGCTGGACGACGTGATCTGAGGCCAAAGTGGTGAAGACGGTTTCGTATGGCTTGACGGCTGAGGATGGTGTTAGTTGCCCTACGAAGCTGCCGTTTGATGCTGGTTGAGGTGGCATCCCGCTGCAGTAGGACCTGCCTCTCGATGAACCGATCTTCTCTTGGAGTCGTCTGCCTAGGCCGACCTGACCGTGGCCTCTCTTCAACGCTGTTGGTCGCCCTAAAACGCTGGTTCAGTCTAACAATAACTGAATGATGCACATCAAGTCGTCGCGCCACTTCAGCCTTGGCAATGCCATCTTGTATCCACGCAATCGCCCTGGTTTTGTCAAAGGTGCTAAGTTTTCTTCTTGGTGGCATGGTGAGAAACGGGCTGACAGTAACCAAGCCCGCGCTTATAAAGCATAAGGAAGGGGCATAAAACTCACTCGAAAGACTGCTCTTGCACGGGTATAACGAATTTTTCATTTTACACATCTTGTGTCGCCAGCAAGCTCACTGCAAAACAGGCACATTTACCGCAACTTTGCACTTTTTATCCCGCGCGGCAACGAGGTCACCAAGACCCCCATGCGCACTACAAGTTGCCACAGGCTCGCCCAAACACTGCTGTTTGAGATTCCATCACTGGTTGCCGCATAACAAAAAGAAAATAATGTTTTCTGAAGGAATGGATCAGCCCCCTATGTCCAAGGACCTGTGCTTAACTTGTTGTGACTAGTATATAGTTTTCAATTCAATGCAAATTGTTTCTGTATAGCCATTAAAAATGTGAATGCGTGATCAATTGTAGAACACTTTCTTAAAACGCTGCCCGGTGCTCACTCGGTGTATTCTGTTGCTCTGTCCCTATCTGTAATCTGCTGTTGATGACAGAGCTTTATAATTTCCACTTTTATCTGACCTAGGTAACATATACACATGGTAACGTATATGCTTGGTGACAAACAGACCCAATGATGTGTACAGTCCTTGTTAAAAACGGAAGGGGACGTATAGACATGGTTACCTGAATACAAACTCCGGAATACAGATCGACCCATTAAGAATCATCAGAAGAACAGACGCATCAAACCGCAAGGCATACAACTTTTAGTTCCCAGTAGGCCCACTAAGAGTACTACGTGTACATTAGTACAGCAACAATTAGGCCTTCTGTGAAGCGAAAAAGCCCGCTGGACTATTACACGTTCGCGCTGCATTTCTCATCGTCACTGGTAATGGACGTTCCCGTTGGTGAGTAGACACACTGACCATCATCATCATCATCATCACGTGCCCTGCCTCATGGCGTTGGCGATCATGGCCCTCGATATGTACCTATCATTGTTGCCGGAAGCACATTTTTCACCTTCACTGTCCTCAGCCACCCTGCAAGTCCGTCCAATATTTTCTCCCTGAGTCTACGTGATGCTGTCTTTCCCTCCAGCTTTCCTGTTGTGACCAGGTACTCCAATTCCCCTTTCCTCATAAAATTGCCTATAAATGTTGCCTGTCTTTTCCTAAATTTTCTTATCAATGATCTTCTTGTGTCTGCCTCCATCAAGACTGTCTTGTTTGTTTTCTTTGCGATCCATTGAACTCTCAACATTCTTCTTAGAAACCACATCTCGATGCCTCAATCTTGTTCTGACTTTTCGTGTTGACTGTCCAAGCCTCACAACCGTATAATATTATCGGTTCTCCATGTATATAACATTCAAGAACTCTCTTCCTGATGTTAATTTAACTGATAGGCATTTGGCATAGACATACTGATAGATGGTTTTTATCGCTTGGTGTGGGTCTTCATTGTGGGATTCAAGACCGATCCCGGAGGCACATGTTCTTCCACAGGCAATACATGGGAAAGGGTCTTGAAGCCTTGGGTTTGTTTCCACCGGTCTCTCTTCTGTTGATTGGTAGCTGTTCTGTGCTGTTCAAATATGAGTGCGTACTGCTGTCGCCAGCTTCACGTTGCGGCCAAAGTTTTCTCCTTTGGTGTTATTGATGCTGCCGCTGGTAAAGAGATTGGCCTTCAGTAGCTTCTCCTTGTATCACTTAACCCTTCCACTCCCGCACCTTATCCACCTATTCAGGGCTTAAAACGTTCCGCGTCTGGGCGGAATTCCGCGATTTCGGTTTGTCAAAAACAAACAAACAAACAAACAAACAAACAAACAAAAAAAAAAACCCAAAGGAGCAAGGCATCCGTGATCGGCTTGCAAGCGTTCATAGCAACGACGCGCAAGTTATGGCCCCTGATTTTTCTTGGAAGAAGTTTCCGGTGCTGATTCCACAAGTTGATCTCTGTTATATGAGACTGAACTTTAAAGTGTTTGATGCAATTACTGACTTTGTGTGCTCCAACTTCAAACTTGATATTGTGTGATCATTTAAACCTGAAAAGTGAAACTTATTGAGCAACCCAAGAAGTGAGATTTCATCCAAAGACTACAGTTGGTGAACACATGTAAAACACTCAAGTTAAAGGATGAGTGTTCATTTTATTATCATGTTTTTAACCCCTTCTCCCCTTTTCCCAAATATATCTTCCTGTAATAATTATGTGTTTACAGCAATTTTTATGCACTAAATATCTCTTGAAATTATGTCCAGAAAGCGCGAAATGGCATAGATTTACACTTGGTTTTTAAAAAATTTTCCCGGGGAGCATGCCCCCAGACCCCCTAGTTTCAGTGGGTTTTTTCCTCCTCCTGTTTTAAGCCCTGACCTATTGCAAAAACTTAATCCTATGACTTTCTCACCCTAACCACCCGCTTCCTGCAGGAAGCTGGTGGATAGGGTGAGGGAGTCAAAGGGTCAGGTTTTTGCTTTGCTGGCATGGTTAACAATACAGGATGGTGGTAGACAGTCTGCAGGAGTCAGAGGGTTAAATGTCCTGTCTTCCTTGTCGCGGTGTCCTGAGCGTCACTATTATTTCGTCATACGCGAATGTCGTCATCAGGTTTGATGACATTCACACGACACCTATTCGAAAATGGCTTCATCTTTAACATGGCATCGCCAGAAAGTTCTGGAATCTGAAATACTCGCTGTTGTTAATCCTGCTGTGGCCATGTGAGTTCGTCTGTTGTTAAGATCGGTGTTAACAGAAACGAAGAAGTGTATGCATTGTTGGACAGTCATGTCCAGATTAGGCCTACCATGGCATTTCATTTAGTTTCAGATTCAGTTAATACCATAGCTTTTGAAATGTGAATAGAAAAACATGGATTTTCGTCTCGGTCTTTCGATGAGCATTAATGCACGATGTTAACTACACACACACACACACACACACACACACACACACACACACACACACACACACACACACACACACACACACACCCCTAAGAGAACAACACGATCACGTTCTTCACGACTACACTCCTCCAGATTCCCCCTAGGACGGTTCCACCATTTTGATAACTGCGAACCGTGGTGGCTGCCATATGATATGTTTTAGTAGATCTACAGTTATCAATGATTCCTGTCACAGGACTTTTTCCACATCATCTCTGACAATTCGTCAGACTATAAGGACTCAGTCAGACTATAATCTCCGTACATTTGACGCCGTGTATACCATTGTTTCATTTATTTGTAATTTGTTTCTGTTCTTAATCACCTCTTATCTCTATTAGAAGGACTTTTCCCCATAGTTTTACTTACATTTTTGTTCTACCTTTCAATAGTAGCCTAAGTAATTAATGGTTTCTTTCTGGCCATTTTTATCGTACATAGAAAACCAAAGTCTTCGTGATTATCAAACAAATAACCAATAATTTAACATAAGAGACTAGCCAACAATGAAATTGCGCCAACAATCACAAATCAAAATTTTGCAGTGGAATTGTAGATCTATTTCCACCAATTCCGCATACCTGGAACATTTTCTCTCATCAAATCAGCGTGAAGTTTTAATTTTGCAGTCGCTTAATGTTATCCCAACCAAACTTCCCAATTTCCAAAATTATTATTATCCTCCGATATATGACTTGGGAAATCCTGGGAAGAAGGTAGCCACTGCGATATATATACTTAAAGAGTTGCAGTATCACATATTTAATTTCCCAGTTTTTACATCAACTGAAGACTTACACGCTTGTGCCGCCACAGTACAATTCAGTAATTCTTTCATCCTGAACGTTTTGTCAGTTTACCTGCCAGCAGGTCCAAATGACCACAACACAGAATGGCTGCATACGATTCCGGATCTGCAGCACGGTAGATGGCTAATAGGTGGAGACTTTAATTCCCACTCCCCGTTTTGGGAAAAAGATTGTTGTACTGTTACAAGCAATCGTTTAGTAGAAAATATAGTTGACAGTGCGCTTTACCTTTTGAATGATGGGAGTGTCACTAGAATTCCTGATGTTTCCAAACACCGGGCAACAGCCATCGATCTGTCACTAATATCACCAGAATTAGTACCATGCTGTACCTGGGACACTCACAAAGATACTTTGGGAAGTGATCACTTTCCTATCATCATAACAATAACTTATGACAACATCAGGATGAAAGACAGCACTCCTGACATCATACCAAAATATAAATACGTGCGCGCTGATTGGTCCTTGTTTCGGACTGCTCTTGCTAATCAAGAATATAAGCATTATGAAAGTGAAAATGTAGACGTTATGTTTTCTAAGTTTCAGGAGTCAGTTCTAGCTGCTGCAGACCTCTCCATCCCGAAACTCAAAACTTATAAGTCCAATAATCGTATGGGTAATGTTTGGTGGACAGAGGAATGTGAGAAAGCAGTTCAGTATAAAAAAGATAAATTCAAAATCTACATCAAAAGCAGAAAATCCGACGATCACATGGAAATGAAAAAAGCTAACATCCAGTGTAATAAAATCATTGCTGAAGCAAAGAAAGATTATTGGGCATCATACTGCACCAAAGAAATTTCTGATTTTAAGGATTTCCATAAAATCTGGACAAAAATGAATCAAATGAAAAACGGGGCCAATTTACCCACGTGTCCAATAATGATTGATATGTGTCACAAATTTCCTTCTGACATGGACAAAGCTGAAACTTTTGTAGAACTCTTTGCTGAAAATAGTAAAGTAGACGGGTTGTCTCCTAACAGCAAACACTACAGAGAAATGGCAGCTAACAACCCTATCTTCATTGATCCAATACCTCAGAATGATCGATGGTTTAATTCTCCGATCTCCTTAGAAGAGCTAAAAAACACTATCTTGTCTCTACACAACAAAAGGAGTTCGGTAGGTGTCGATGCAGTTTCAAATGAAATGATTAAGCATCTTCCAGAAAATTATATTATTTTCTTACATAAAATTTTTCAGAAGTGCTGGGTGAGTGGAACTGTACCACAGGTATGGCAAAAGTCTGTTGTTATACCCATATTAAAAGCAGGAAAGCCTAAAAACAATAAAAACAGTTACAGACCTATTGCTTTGACGTCCCATACAAGCAAACTAATGGAAAGATTGATCCTAAACAGACTTATACATTACTGTGATAGAAATAACGTTATTCCGGTAAACCAGGCAGGTTTCAGAAAAAGGAGATCCACAGTTGAGCACCTGGTTAAACTTACAACTCAGATAAAACAACAATTTGCCCGTAGAAAAAGTCTTTTAGCAACATTTTTTGATGTGAAAAAAGCTTATGATCAAGTTTGGCATAAACGTTTATTGTACAAGCTGAAATCTATTGGTCTATCTGGCAATATGTATAATTATATTAAGTCCTATCTAGCCAATAGAACAATTCAAGCAAGAGTGGGAACAAGTTATTCTTCTTCACGATCTCTTGACATGGGAATTCCTCAAGGTTCAGTGATAGCACCTATTTTATTTAATATCCTTATATATGATCTTCCTAGAGTACTCTCAAATCGTGTTGTTTTGGTACAGTACGCTGATGATATATGCATCTGGATGAATATTACTTTAAAAAAGACAACTCCCCAGAGAGCGCAGAATTACATCAGGAAGTTGTATCAATCTGATCTAGATAGTCTTGGAAACTACATGTTAGAAAATGGTCTGTCGTTGTCAGCAGGAAAAACTAACATGATGCTCTTTAATCCTGGTGGTACTTTAAATAACTTGCCTACTTTCAGGCTGCATGGTGAAGCGATCCATTACAAACAGGTTGTAAAATTTCTGGGAGTCTTTATAACATCGAAATTAAACTGGAATGTCCATTTTGATTATATTTTAACAAAAGCAAGAAAAGCCTTAAATTTTTTAAAGATAATAAGTAGATTACCCTGGGGAATGGATACAAACATACTTCTCCATATATCAACAGCACTTGTAAGATCTAAATTATCTTATGCACAAGAAGTGTTCTTCAGTGCACCCAAATATTTACTAAAGAAGATTCAAAGTTTAGACTGCAAAAGTCTTAAAATTGCACTAGGTGTACCAGCCCATGCTTCAAATCTGGAAACGTACAAAGTTGCTGGAATTCTGTCTCTGAACAGCTATCGTGAGCTAGCGACAGCAAAGTTTGCAATCAGAACTACTTCACAAACGGACAATTTTGTGAGCAAGGAAATTAAACTAAGGTCTGATGTTGACTTTCCAAAACGAGCAAGCAACATTTCATCACAAATGACTGTTGCAACTTACGTATCTGACTTAGTCAAACAGTCTAACATAAGTTTGGATGAAATAGCTGAGACACCATCCACAACGCCTATCCCTACATGGGAAATGCTTAAAGCCACTTTTGATATTGATTATACAGATGCTATGAAATATGAAAACATTAACATTTCGATATGCACAGCAAGAGAACACATCGATGAAAAATACCGTACCCACCTCCATATTTTTACCGATGGGTCAGTCTTAGAAAATAAATCTGCTGGAGCAGCGTATTATGTTCCAAAATCTAAAATACAAAAGTCATTTTTCCTTGGGCCAAATATATCTATATTTACAGCGGAATTAGTCGCTATTACACAAGCGTTGCATTATTTAGTAGACCTTAAACCTGTCTTTTTTAAAGTGGTTCTCCTTGTTGATTCAAAATCTGTATTATATGCCTTACAGTCATTTAATACAGACACAAGGCCTGACTTAATTACTGAGGCAAATCATCTTATACATCGTTTAAGGACAAAAGGTATAGATATCAGTTTATGCTGGGTGCCTTCTCACGTTGGTCTTCATGGCAACGAAGTAGTAGACAGAGCAGCTAAACAAGGTGCACACAACACTGATAATACTATAGAATTACGTATTAAAACTTCCGTAAAAGAAGCTTGCAACTTGCTAGAATCAGCCTCATGGATTCGATTTCATGAACATTTCAATGAAAAGTTTGTGACACAACAAATGATAAAACTTTCATTACAAAATGTATGTAAAAAATTGCAGTATTCTTCCATATATCATTCAAGATCGATTGTTGCTGTTCACTTTCGTATTCAGCTAAACGCGTTGAAAACAAAATATTGTAAAAATATCAAGTGTATTTGCGGAGAACAATTCACACTGTTTCACAGTTTATTTTACTGCAAAATGCTACGTTCTTTTTTACCAAAAATATTTACACAAGAAAACTATTCAGAAACTCATTTTAAAGAAGTAACTTCTGATCAGTCTTTATCAGTTAAAATTTCAGAATCATTGGTTCACAGTCCTGTTAATGTATTGCTTTAAGTTTATAAAGTTAGTATTCTAGCGTTAAATTTTTCCTTCACATTGTTAATGTTAATTGTTAGTGTTAAGATCTTGTTCCATTTTTCTATTTACCCATTTATTTATGTCTTTTACTTTGTCTCCCGTCTCCCCACAATGCAACTCGCCCACCTCTTATCTTCCATTCCACCCCCCCCCCCCCTGTCTAATATCACTCATAGTGAACAGACGTTAAATTAAAGAACGAACGAACACACACACACACTTTGAATTATATGATAAATTTTCTTAGGACACTTCCCCAGATACTTTTTTGCGTTGATTTAAAATCTGTACTTCAAGCTCTTGAATTATCAAAATTACAAACAAGATCTGAAATGATATTGGAAATTACTCACTTGATTAATAGTTTATCCTTAAGAGGCATTGATATTACTTTCTGCTGGATACCATCTCATAGTTCTTTTCATTATAACGATATGGTTGATTGGGCTGCTAAACAGGGGGCAAATAGCTCACCAGATTCAAATAATGTACAACTTTCCCTCTCATTGCATGAGTGTTATACCTTAGTGGACTCCTATGTATGGAAGCAGTTTCAAGATAAACAGAAAAAGTATGAAAACTGTTATATGAACTTTGAAATTAGCAAAACACTTAAGCAGTTTCCTGCCAGCAGAAGTATACTATCTCTTATGTATAGGTGGAAACCTGATGCATTTAAAACACACCAGGAATATAGTATGTCTGTGTGGAAAAAAGATAACACATAGTCATATTCTTTCATGCGTTCGGGTGAAACGACATATTCCTACACTATCTAAGAAGACAGTTTCTGATATATTTGCCTCACCATCCTTAACACATGAATTTTTTGTTAGCCTGTCAAAAAGCCCTATAGCAAATTATCTTTAACACGCCGTTATTTCACATGTTCAATGTTATACTTATAGTTAGCCAATTTTACTGTTTTAATTGTTAATTATGATAACGTCTTGTGATTTTGTTCCTTCTCGTCTTCGGCACAGTTGTTTTCTGGTTCATTTCTTTTTCCTGAAGATTAACCATTTCCAAGTGTACTCTTCACTCCTCATGAATTTTTGTTTGTTTTTTGTTGTTGTTGTTTTTTATGTCTAAAATCACTTAAGTGAATAGACATTAAATGAAAGACCACCACACACACACACACACACACACACACACACACACACACACACACACACACACACACACACACACACACACACATGCATAGACATACACGCACGCACACGCATACACACACACACACACACACACACACACACACCACGCAGACACACACACACACACACACAACACACACACACAAGCACACACACACACACACACACACACACACACACACACACACACACACACACACACACACACACACATACATACATACATACACATACACACACGCACGCAAGTACGCTTACACAGGCACACATAGCGTGTTAAGGGGCCTCCTATATTTCTCGTACTTTTTAAGATCAGTTATAACAATGATTTCTCTGATGAATCAATATCATCTTTCTAAGTCACTGCCATGATCTTCATTCTCTTTTCAGTTCAATATGATACGTGTTAAGTTTTACTTTCAGTTACATGTACACACACATAGCGTGTTTAAGGGCCTCCAATATTTGTCGTATTTTTAGATCAACTTTAACAACGATTTCTATGACAAATTAATGTCATCTTTCTAAGTAACTGCCATGATCTTCATTTTCTTCTCAATTCAAAATGACAAGTGTTAAGTTTTACTTTCAGTTACATGTACCAATTTCCAGCGAGTAATTGATTACACAAGCACATATATTTGCATACATACAATATACACAAGCACATATATCTACATACATACAATATACACAAGCACATATATTTACATACATACAACATACACAAGCGCATGTATTTACATGCATACAATACAATACATTGTCATATATGTAAAGTTTAGGCTGTCGACCCGTTGAAGATGTTTAACGTCCTGACGTCGTGATTGCCAGCTATCTACGCTGGTCAAGTGAAGTACTTGGGATGCTACTACCGGAAAGAGTTCATCCCGCTGCTGAAGAAGGTGGAG
>JAPXFY010002188.1:22500-28986 GCA_030674185.1 Monoplex corrugatus
TTTTCCTCTCTCTCTCCCCCCCCCTCTCTCTCCCTCTCCCTCCCTCCCTCCCTCTCTTTTTCTCGCTCTATCAACAGAATATTTAAATTTTGACAAAAAAAAAAAAAGAAAAAAAAAAAGAAGACCAATTTCAAAGATAGTTTGTAGGATTGATTATTTCTTACCGTAAAACACACATTTCATAAATTGTTTTCTGATAATGTTTTTGTGATTTATTTAGTTTTGTTGTTGTTGTTGTATTTGATTGATTGTGTTTTCTAACTCAACTGTCTCTTTTATTGACTGCCTATTTGTTTGTATGTTTGTGGTTGTTGTTATTGTTTTTGTGTACTACACGAAATAATATAGCTACTTTTTGAACTTTTTAACAGGTTTTAGCAAAGGCCCGTCGTTTGCTGGGTGGAACGCGGACGTTGGTAAGACACTACACTACACTACACTACACTACACTACACTACGCTACGCTACGCTACGCTACGCTACACTACACTACACTACACTACACTACACTCACTACACTGCACTCACTACACTACACTACACTACACTACACTACACTGTACTGCACTGCACTGCACTGCACTGCACTCCACTGCACTGCACTGCACTGCACTGCACTGCACTGCACTCCACTGCACTCCACTGCACTGCACTCCACTCCACTACCACATACACTACACTACACTACACTACACTACACTACACTACACTACACTACACTACACTACACTACACTACACTGCACTGCACTACAATACAATACGACACGACACGACACGACACGATACGATACGATACAATCCAACACAATCCAACACAATCCAACACAACACAACACAACGCAACACAGTTCAACACAACACAACACAACACAACACAACACAACACAACACAACACAACACAACGCAACGCAACGCAACGCAACGCAACGCAACGCAACGCAACGCAACGCAACGCAACGCAACGCAACGCAACGCAACCAACGCAACGCAAACGCAACGCAACCCAACGCAACGCAACGCAACGCAAACACAATAAAATGCAGTATGATACAACACAACATGAGATAACACGATCCCATCTGATACACTGCAATGCGATTTAGTTTAGTCCAATCCAGTACGATATAATACAATAAAAGCAATCAAATTTATTACGCCACAGGTCACTGCAGTACGATACATACAACACGACACAAGACAACACTGAAAGACAATGCAGAACACAGCACAACACATTAATGATGTTTTCAATACAAGACGACATGATACAGTATCATGTAATGGAGACAGTATTTTGCATAACAATCATATACAATAATGGACCTAATGGCACTATCTTTGAATAATATTTTTGTCAAGTTCCCTCTGTTTCTGTGTCCCATAACGTACGCAGGGCTTAAAACGTTCCGCGTCTGGGCGGAATTCGGCGATTTCGGTTTGTCAAAAAAACAAAAAAACAAAAGAAAAGAAAACAAACAAAACAAAAAACGAAAGGAGCAAGGCATCCGTGATCGGCTTGCAAGCGTTCATAGCAACGGCGCGCAAGTTATGGCCCCCGGACCCCCCTAGTTTCAGTGGTTTTTTTCCTCCTCCTGTTTTAAGCCCTGAGCACGTAAAAGAATCCACAGCTACAAAAAGATTTGTCCCTAGCAAAATTCTGTAGATAAATTCCCTTTCGCGGGTCAGCAAAAATACGCGCATACAGGGGTGGAGCTAGTGGGATGACCGGACAAAAGGATGATCCTGCATTAGGGACATGTGGTTTCCTCGAAGAGAACAACCTATATTACTGATTAGACATTCTGCTTGTGTATATGTACGGCTATGTTTCCATACGGAACAAATAATACTAAATCATGATTAATTTATGCTGGAATGAACTGTGTTGAATGCATCGTCTTCGTTTTTAATCTGTCCACATGTACGTACCATCAGGCATGTTGCAGAAAGCAAGAGACGGCGGTCAGCGACGAACTTAAAGTCAAAATGCCATGTGACGCTCATACCATCGATCTTTGCCTTCCCTGGTCTGCCTCTCCCTTCAGATCTTTTTGTTATTTGCTTGTTGAGCCAGTTGGTTAGTGATCATTCTGGATCTTCTCCATCACATGGCACCTGCGACGTTAGTGCAGATGGAATTCATTCCGACGCGGAGACGTCACCTTGAGAAACTGAAACTGAAACTGAGCCAGCTGGTGGGTCGCATTCTGGTCAGATGACCAAGCCATTTAATTTTCTCATGATGAATATGATGTTGTACTGATGTTGTTCCATCAATATGATGTTGGACTGATGTCGTTCCATCAATATGATGATAGACTGATGTTGTTCCTGCTATTTTTCTGATCTTGTTGTTTCTGATATCGTCACGTCTGGTCTTGCTGATTGCCATTCTCAAATAGTGCACCTCATAGGAGATCAATTTGTGCTTTGATGATTCCAGTCAGAGTCCAGGCCTGGCACTGGTAGGGACTAAAAAAAAAGAAACTTTTTTTTTACAAATGGAATACCGAAAAATTCAGGAGTGGGCAAATATATCTAATACTGCTTACTTTCTGGGTTGTGGTTTCGAGCTCTCTGTTGTCTTCTGTCTTCTCTGAAATGCTCACTTGTTTAAGTTTGGTGCTGTTGATATTGAAGCAAAGCTTTGTATGAGCTGAACATGACTTGCATAAATGATACCAGATGATTTGGTCTAAACAAGAAAGTTCTTTAGTTCTGCCTGTCTATCTGTCTGTCTATTATTCTGTCTCTCTGTCTGTCTGTCTGTCTGTCTGTCTGTCTGTCTCTGTCTGTCTGTCTCTTTCTCTCGCTCGTTCACTCGTTCTCTCTTAGTAAAGAAAAATGTAGGCTAGGTAAAACATATGCTAGGTAAGACATCAGGACCTGACCAGCTCATGGTTTATATGCAGGCTTGTGCCATGATCGCCATCACATGGCACCTGTGACGTTAGTGCATATGGAATCTGTCCCCAGAAATATCATCTTGACAAACTGAAACTGAAACTGAATCTCTGTCTATCTCTGTCTCTGTCTGTCTGTCTGTCTCTGTCTCTCTGTTTTTCTCTGTCTTCGTATCTGTCTGTCTGTCTCTTTGTCTCTGTCTCTCCCTCCGTTCCTCCCTCCCTCTCTCTCTCTCTCTCTTAAGACAGATATGTCTGTGTGTGGCAGGTAGGTTTGCGTGCCGTGAGGAGAGATCAGACTTCATGGGCTGTGACTCCACCTCCCCTGACCTCGTCAGTCCCTTGATGAACCCACACATGTGTATCGCCCACTGCCTCGTCAACAACCAAGCAGTCGCTGCCTTCAAGGTTGGAGTGGGTTAGATTTTCATTTACTTTCTTTCTGTCTTTTCCTTCTTTCTTTTTCTTTTCTTTTCTTACTTGTCCTTTCCTTCTTTTCTTTCTGTCTTTCTTTTCTTTTTCTTTTCTTTTTCTTTCTTCTTTTCTTTTTTCTTTTCTTTCTTTTTCTTTTTCTTTTCTTTTTTCTTTCTTTCTTTCTTTATATCTTTCCTTCTTCTCTTTCTTTTTTCTTCCTTTCTTCAACAACGAGGCTGTCGCTGCCTTCAAGGTGGATTGGGTTACTTTCATATTCTTTCTTTCTTTCTTTCTTTCTTTTTTTCTTTCTTTCTTTTTTCGGTCTGTCTGTCTTTCTTTTCTTCTCTTTCTTTTCTGTCTTTCTTTTCTTTTGTTTTCTTTTCATTCCTTCCTTCCTTCTTTCTTTCTTTCGTTTCTTGATTTCTTTCTTTCTTTCTTCCTTTCTTCCCTTCTTCTCTTTCTGTTATCTTTCTTTTTCTTTCTTTCTTCAACAACGAAGCAGTCGCTGCCTTCAACTAAGTTCAAGGCTGGATTAGGTTAGTTTTTTCATTTTCTTTCTTTCTTTCTTTCTTTCTTTCTTTCTTTCTTTCTCTCTGTCTTTTTTTCTTTCTTTCTTTCTTTTTTCTGTCTGTCATTCTTTCTTGTCTTTCTTTTCTTTTCTTTTCTGTCTTTCTTTTCTTTCTTTTCTTTGCTTTTCTTTCTTTCTTTCCTTCGTTTCTTGATTTCTTGATTTCTTTCTTTCTCTCTTTTTTTCTTTCTTTCTTTCTTTCTTTCTTTCTTCCCTTCTTCTTCTTTTTTTTCTTTCTTTTTCTTTCCTTCATCAACAACAAAGCAGTCGCTGCCTTCAAGGTTGGATTGGATTAGCTTTTTATTTCCTTTCTTTTCTTTGCTTTTCTTTCTTTCTTTCTTTCCTTTCTTTCTTTTCTTTTGCTTTTCTTTCTTTCTTTCTTCTCTTTCTTTCTTTTCTTTCTTGTCTTTTCTTTTTTCTTTCTTTTCTTTTGTTTTTCTTTTATTTCCTACTTTTTGTTTTCTTTTCGATCCTTCCTTCTTTCTTTCTTTCGTATCTTTCTTTCTTTCCTTCTTCACTTTCTTTTTTTTTCCCTTCTTTTATTTTTTGCTGCTGCATCTTCTGCACCTCACCGCTCATTTCGGCTCTGTAACACATCTCCAAACCCACAGAAAATAAAGGTCACCATGGAGACAATGCATGAAGGGCCACAGAATCTGGGGCAATTTCCCACAGTGCCATGATAATGAGAATGGCGGTGATGGCAATGATGTTATGGAAGTCTATTTCAGACACATGAAGATCATTCATACGGAAGATTAAGAAAAGGCAAATAACATTTATAGGCCATTTTATGAGGAAAGGGCAATTGGAGCACTTTGGGCACAACAGGAAACCTGGAGGGAAAGAGAACACCAGGTAGACCCAGAGAGAGAATATTGGACGTACTTGCAGGTGGCTGAGGACAGAGAGGATGGAAGATGTGCTTGCGGCGACAAGGATAGATCTATACATATGGAGGGCCATGATCGCCAACGCCATGCGGCAGTGCACTTGATGATGATGACATTTTCAGATTGAGATTGTTCACTGGGCCGTATCTAACGCTTACTTTCATAACATGTCCTGAAGTTTACCAGGCCCGAGAGTTACAAATATCTGCAGTGCTGGTCAGGAAATTTGAGCACACATTCAATGACGCATCCATGAAGTGGATGAGACTCGACTATGTGGTCCCAGTCTTCATAGCGAGCCCAAAACACGTTCTGATAAGATAAAGTCAGGCTGAAAACTCTCACTATAATTTTTCTTAGCATTGATGGTGGGTTGAACCCGGAACTTCACACTAATTGGTCCGTTGTGCTGACCACTTGGCTACGTGATTATTTTTTCACGTTTAATGATCTTTTTTGTCGTGGAGAATTTTTCTGCTCTAAATAACGGATCACCTTTCGCGGGGAAAGCATATCGTATGTTTCTTACACTATCTTTCTCCCTTGGTTTGGTTCTTTTGATAAAGCCGTGTGTTCAAGATCGGATATCTCGAGCTTAATCCCACAGCAGCAACATTATCCTTTTGACTCCCCCACTCTATCCACCAAAAGCAAAAACTTAACCCTTTGATTCTCTCACCCAGAGAGACGCGCCCTAAAATGGCTGTTGAAACTGTCGAGACGCACAGTTTTTGGTACTTTAAAAAAATTATGGAGAATAACCAACGACAATAAACCAATCATGTTGTATATGTTTAAAAAGGTCATTATATCTACTTTGTAACCGTGCAGACCGCTTATTTATGCTCGCTTTCATTTTTTTCTGATTTACCATTGAAAAAGGCATACAAAAAGCTATAGAAAAAAAAAAGTACGGATGTACAAACACACATGACTAATCAAATACCGCTGCTTGTACTTTCTTTAAATATCCATGTCACAAAACTGCACTGACAACGTCACAGGATGTACATCCTTCACTGGAAATCATTACGAGTTTCCGCTTTTATGAATAATTTGTCCCAAAAATGATTATAATGGCGTAGAGTCTTTTGACTCTTCGAAATTCCTTTGGGGTACCCGCGAAAAACAAGCCAAAAATAGATTTTCAACAGTCTGCTACGGTCAAAGGGAAAGAAATAACTTTGAAAAGTGGTTAAACTGTGCTTTCAGCATAATCCCCTTACTATAGTGCCATAATTGTCTCGGTTAAAAAAATCATAACATCGTCTGCAGCTTCGGCTGGGGAGCCTCATAGTCAAGAGACCAGAGAATCGCCAACAAGTTATGTTTTCGCTTTGATAGCATGATTGACCAATGAAGGATGCTGGTGGACAGGGTTCGAGAGTCAAGGTTAAGCAAAACTGATTCGCTTGCCCGTCTTAAGGTTTCCATCACTGTGTGGTGTCAGCTTAGTGTTTCATAGGTCCCTTCTCTCCCTCCCTCCTCCCCATTTCAAGACCTTGCCAGCGCATAGGATTTTTGCACAGTTCCGAGAGTCTGGCCACATCATAATTGCCGGCAGATTTGAGTAGAGCGCATATGGAATTTTCCGATGTGATGAACTCCCTCTTGAACAAGCTCCAAACACCAACTCTATCCACTTTTATTAGCGTGCATTTTGTGCACCTAGTCTGAAAGTGGATTTTCTCATGTTTTGCCAGGG
>JAPXFY010002189.1:0-7500 GCA_030674185.1 Monoplex corrugatus
TTCTTCTTCTTCTTCTTTTCTTTCTTCTTCTTCTTCTCTTCTTTCTTCTTCTCTTTTCTTCTTCTTTTCTTCTTCTTTCTCTTCTTTCTTCTTTTCTTTCTTTTTTCTTCTTCTTCTTTTCTTCTTTCTTCTTTCTTCTTCTCTTCTTCTTCTTCTTTCTTTTTCTTCTCTTCTTCTTCTCTTCTTTTTACTCTTTTCTTTTCTTTCTTCTTTCTTCTTCTTCTCTTTCTCTTCTTCTTCTTCTCTCTTTTCTTCTTCTTCTTCTTTCTTCTTTTCTTCCTCTTCTTCTTCTTCCTCTTTCTCTTTCTTCTTCTTCTCTTTCTTCTCTTCTTTTCTTCTTCTTCTTCTTCTCTTTTCTTCTTCTTTACTTCTTCTCTTCTTCTTCTTTCTTCTTCTTCTTCTCTTTTTCTCTTCTTTCTTCTTTCTTCTTCTTTTCTTCTTTCTTTCTTCTTCTTTCCTTCTTCTTCTTTCTCTCTTCTTCCTTCTCTTCTTCTTCTTTCTTCTTTCTTTCTTTCTTCTTTCTTCCTTCTTCTTCTTTCTCTCTTCTTCTTCTTCCTCTTTCTTTTCTATTCTTCTTTTCTTCCTTCTTCTTTCTTTTCTTTCTTTTCTTCTTCTTTCTTCTTTTTCTTCTTCTTTCTTTCTTCTTCTTCTTCTTTCTTCTTTTTTTCTTTTCTTCTTTCTTCTTTCTTCTTTTCTTTCTCTCTTCTTTCTTCTCTTCTTCTTTTCTTTTTTTTTCTCTTCTTTCTTACTTTTCTTCTTCTTCTTTTTTCTTCTTCCTTCTTCTTTTCTCTCTTTCTTCTTCTTTCTTCTTTTTCTTTCTTTCTCTTCTTTTCTTCTTTTCTCTTTCTCTTCTTTTCTTCTTCTTCTTCTTCTTTTTTCTCTTCTCTTCTTTCTTTCTCTTTTCTTCTTTCTTTCTTCTTCTTTTCTTTTCTTTCTTCTTCTCTCTTCTTTCTTTTCTTCTTCTTCTTCTTCTTCTTTTCTTTCTTTCTTCTTTTCTTCTTTTCTTTTTACCTCTTTCTTCTTCTTTTTCTCTTTCTTTCTTCTTTCTTCTCTTTCTTCTTTTCTTCTTCTTTCTTTTCTTTCTTTTTCTTTCTCTTCTTCTTCTCTTTTTTCTTCTTTCTTCTTTCTTCTCTTTTCTTCTTTTCTTCTTTCTTCTTCTTTTTTCTTCTCTTTCTTTTCCTTCTTCTTTTCTTTTCTCTTCTTCTTCTTTCTTCTTCTTTCTTCTTCTTTCTTCTTCTTCTTCTTTCTTCTTTCTTTCTTCTTTTTTCTTTTTCTTTTCTTCTTTCTTTCTTCTTTTCTTCTTTTTCTTCTTTCTCTCTTTTCTTCTTTTCTTCTTCTTTTCTTCTTCTTCTTTCTTTCTTCTTCTTTTTTTTTTCTTTCTCTTTTTTTTCTTTTTTTTTCTTCTTTCTTTTTTTTTTTTCTTCTTTCTTTTTCCTTCTTTTTTTCTTTTCTTCTTTTTTCTTTCTTCTTCTTCTTCTTTCTTTCTTCTTTTTCTTCTTTTTCTCTTTTCTTCTTTTCTTTCTCTCCTTCTTCTCTTTCTTTTCTCTTCCTTCTTCTTTCTTCTTTTTTTTCTTCTCTCTTTTTTTCCTTTTTTTCTCTTCCTTCTTTTTTCTCTTTTTTCTTTTTTCTCTCTTTTTTCTTCTTTCTTTTTTTTCTTTCTTTCTTCTTTTTTCTTTTCTTTTTTTTTTTTCTTTTTTTCTTTTCTCTTTCTCTTTCTTTCTTCTTCCTCTTTCTTCTTTTTTCTTCTTTCTTCTTTCTTCTCTTCTTTTCTCTTTTTTCTCTTCTCTTTCTTCTTCCTTTCTCTTCCTTTTCTTCTTTCTTCTTCTTCTCTCTTCTCTTCTTCTCTTCCTTCTTTCTTCTTTCTCTTTCTTCTCTCTTTTCTTTTCTTTCTTTTTTCTCTCTTTCTTTCTTTTTCTTTCTCTTCTTCTTTCTTTTCTTCTCTTTCTTTCTTCTTTCTTCTCTTTCTTCTTCTTTTCTTTCTTTCTCTTCTCTTTCCTTCTTTCTTCTTTTTTTTTCTTCTCTTTCTCTTTCTCTTTCTTCTTCTTTTCTTTCTTTTCTTCTCTCTTCTTCTTCTTTTCTTTCTTCTTCTTCTTTTTCTTTTCTTCTTCTTTTCCTTTTTCTTCTTCCTTCCTTTCTCTTCTATCTTCTCTTTCTTTTCTTCTCTTCTTCTCTTTCTTCTTTCTTTCCTTCTTCTTTTTTCTCTTTCTTCTTCTTCTTCTCCTTTCTTTTTTCTCTTCTTTCTTTCTTCTTCTTCCTCTACTTTCTTTCTTCTCTCTTCTTTCTTCTTCTTCTTTCTTTCTTTTTCTCTTTTCTCTTCTCTTCTTTTCTCTTTTCTTTCTTTTCTTCTTCTTTATCTCTTTTTTCTCTTCTTTCTTCTTTCTTCTTTTCTTTTCTCTTCTTCTTATCTTTCTTTCTTCTTCTTCTTTTTTCTTCTCTTCTTCTCTTCTTTCTTTTTCTTTTCTTTCTTCTCTTCTTTCTCTTCTTCTTTTCTCTTTTTCTTTCCTTTCCTTCTTTCTTCTTCTTCTTTCTTCTCTCTCTCTTCCTTCTTCTCTTCCTTTCTTTCTTCTTCTTCTTCTTCCTTTCTTCTTTTCTTCTTCTTCTTCCTCTTTCTTCTTCTTCTTCTTCTTTTCCTCTTCTTTTTTTCTTTTTTCTCTTTCTTTTTCTTCTTCTTTTCTCTCTTCTCTTTTTCTTTTCTTCTTTCTTTTCCTTCTTTTCTTTCTCTTCTTCTTCTTTCTTCCTTTTCTTTTCTTCTTTTTCTTCTTTTCTTCTTTCTTCTTTCTCTTCTTTTTTTCTTCTTTCTTTCTTTCCCTTTCTTTCTTTCTTTCCTTCCTTCTTCTCTTCTTTTCTTTTCTTTTTCTTCTTCTTTTCTTCTTTCTTTCTTCTTTTTTCTTCTTCTTCTTTTCTTTCTTTCTTTCTTCTTTCTCTTTCTTTCTTCTCTTCTCTCTTCTCTTCTCTTCTTCTTTTCTTCCTTCTTTTCTTTTCCTTTTCTTCTTCCCCTTCTATCCTTTCTTTCTTCTCTTTCTTCTTCTTCTTTCTTCTTTTTCTCTCTTTCCTTTTACTTCTTCTTCTTTCTTTTCTTTCCCTTTCTCTTTTTCCTTCTTTTCTTCCTTCCTTTCTTCTTTCTTCTTTCTTTCTTCTTCTCTTTCCTTTCTCTTCTTTCTTTCCTTCTCTCTTTCTTTTCTTTCCTTTTCTCTTTTCTTTCCTTCTTCTTCTTTCTTTTTCTTCTTCCTCTTTTTTTTTCTTTTCTTTCTTTTCTTTCTTTCTTTTTCTCTTCTTTTCTTTTCTTCTTTTTCTTTTCTTTTCTTTCTTTTTTTTTTTTTTTTTTTTTTTTTTTTTTTTTTTTTTCTTCTTTTTCTTTCTCTTTTCTTTCTTCTTTACTTTCTTCTTTTTCTTTTCTTCCCTTCTCTTTCTTCTTTTCTTTTTTCTTCTTTTTCTTTTCTTCTTCTTTTTTCTTTCCTTTTTTTACTCTTTTCTTCTCTTCTCTTTTCTTTCTTCTTTCCTCTTCTCTCTTCTTTTTTTCTCTCTTTTCTCTTCTTCATTCTTTCTATCTTCTTCTCTTCTTCTCTTCTTTTCTTTCTTTTTCTTTTTTTTCTTTTTCTTCTTCTTTTTCTTTTATTTCTTCATTTACATTTTTTCTTCTTCCTCATTTTCCCCATTTTTTGACAGCAAAAATGGCTTACTCTATTGACAGAGCGCCACGGAGTCTGGATACAATATCTGTAGTTCAATTCCAGTCTACATTTCAAAATGAAATAATAGATAGATAAAACAAAATCATAAAAAGGCCTGTTCGTTGCCCATCTCAATAAATGGTTCAATCGCTCTGATGACGTCAACTTAATCTTTCTTAGAGCCAGTTTCCCATCCCCCCCCCCCCACACACACACACACACCCTCCCACCCACCGCTCATTTCAAGACCTTGTCAGCTCATAGTTTTTTGCGGAGACTAAAGGTCTCTGCTATGCTATGACGTGTTATTATTCTTGATTAACTATGTTTATCCTACATTGGTGTATGTGTGTATGTCCGACTGTGTTTATATTGTATCAATATATTGATTGGCAACCCTCTACCCTTGATCTTGTTGTTGTTGTTAATGTTAATATGTAAAGCGTATGTGTGAATTGTGTGTTTGTGTATGCATGCGTGTGTGGTGTGTGTATGTGTGTGTGTGTGTGAGTGTGTGTGTGTGTATTGTGTGTGTGTGTGTGTGTGTGTGTGAGTGTGTGTGTGTGTGTGTGTGTGTGTGTGTGTGTGTGTGTGTGTGTGTGTTTGGATTTTTGTTGGTGACTATGGTCTGGAGTGAGTCATCATCATAAGGTGCCTTGCCGCATGGCGTTGGCGATCATGGACTTCCATCTGTCCCTATCTCTTGTTGCTTCAAGCATCTCTTCCACCCTCCTTGTCTTCAGCCACTCTGCAAGTCCGTCTAGTATCTTCTCCCTGGGTCTACCTGGTGCTCTCTTCCCCTCCAACTTTCCCGCCGTGACCAGGTGCTCCAATTCCCCCCTCCTCATAAAATGGCCTACAAATGTTGCCTGTGTTTTCCTTATCTTCCTTATGAATGATCTACTTGTGTCTGCCTCCATCAAGACTGTCTCATTTGTTGCCTTTGCTGTCCATGGAACTCTCCAAATTCTTCTTAGAAACCACATCTCGGCTGCCTCAATCTTGTTCTGGCTTTGCTTGTTGACCTGGAGGAAGTAGGAGTGAGGAACAAAATATCGTTTCTGCCTTTTGAATGTTTGTAGCAGCTTACACATATGGGTTTCAACAATACTGTAAAAGTTCTTTTTTTTTCACTGAAGCATAGACAGAAAGGGCGACAACCACCGTCTATCCAGAGAGCAGCCAGAGATACTGATCAGGCCTCGCACCAACTACAACGACTCAACACCCATACGAACCACGAGTTTAAACCCTTTGGCTACCGCACCCTATCCACCAACTCCAAAAACGTAACCCTTTGACTTTCTCATCCTAACCACCAGCTTTCTGCAGGAAGCTGGTGGATAGGGTAAGGGAATCAAAGGGTTAAGTTTTCGCTTTGCTAGCATGGTTGACAATGCAGGATGCTCGTGGACAGGGTGCTGGAGTCAAAGGGTTAAACAGACACCATCATCAGCCTACATCTGCGGTCAAGAGCAGCAAACAGCTGAACATACATTGCTGCGATGTCACTTCTATCAAGTGGAGCGAAAGGAGACATGGCCATCTACAACTCATCTGACCACCAATCTCCATGGCAACCGGCAAGGAAGGGAACCCACCCACTCAGAACCCCCCTAATCCCCCCCCTCTCCGCGTGGTAATGCCGGGGGCTCTTTCAGTTTAAACAATCCCCACCTTCTGGAAATTCTGTGCGAGAAATTTCCTCTTTTCTGTCACCCTCTTTGTTCCTGTGCTTTCTGACATTTTCTACCTTGCTGGTCCATTCACCTGCATGTGTTCGATAAACTTTGACATACTCCATCTTAGGATTGACAATTGGGTACATGTATTAAGTGCATTTTGGGCTCTAGGGAAATGAGATATGCCGAAGCAATTTTAGGTAATTCATGCCCGTTTTTATGTATGTTTAGGCGTCTTTAGGTATGCTTAAATTTGTATTCAGAGGTGTTTTTTTAAATCCCCTGTGCGATGAATTGGACGGAGTGGTCAGCACAAAGAGTATGTCTTTAGATTGTGTGCGCGAATGCATTGATATGTGTACTTAATTTTCCTTGTTTTTTCTTTTTTTTCTGTTGAAGGTTCTGTTTTGAAGCGGTTATAGTACTTATATGGCTCTACGCAATCGGCTGGGCTTTAAACAACAATAACAATAAAAAGGAAGGGGTAAAGCAGCCATGTTCATCACAAAATATGGCCTGACGATATAGATAACGAATGAAGAAAAAAAATTAAAATCATCACCATCACCATCATCACCATCACCATTAAAGACCAACAGGAAAAACAAAATCATGAAACAGAACAGACTCGTATAAGGATTTATGAGTTACCTGTGAAGAAAGCCTTTCTATCAAAATGACAAATATTATAATGTATGTGTTTTTAGAACCACCGTCACTCATTTCATGTCAGCTGTGTGCTTTTAGCAAACTATTTTATCACTGTTGTTAATTGTGTTTTTACTTTGGTCCTGACAGACCGAAGATGCCAGGGCTGCCAAAGCAAGACAAGGATTGCAGTGAAGAGATTATCGTCAATACTAAACACGTTGTTTGGAGTCAGATTAGCAAAAAACAAAAACAAAACAAAAACTAAAAAAAAAAAAGAAAAGAAAAAGAAAAGAAAAAACAAAACTCAAAAAAACAAATAAACAATAAAGTAAAAGGACGAACATTTTGTCATTTAAGGACAACGGTTTCTTTTTTGCTTGAAAATTACTGGTTTGCAATTGAAGCCTCATCTGATTTTCGTGTGTGTGTGTGTGTGTGTGTGTGTGTGTGTATGTGTGTGTGTGTGTGTGTGTGTGTGTGTGTGTGTGTGTGTGTGTGTGTGGTATGTGTGTGTGCGTGCGTGTGTGTGAGTGTCTGTATGTGTGAGAGTGTCTGTGTGTGTGTATGAGTGTGTGTGTGTATGTGTGTGTGTGAGTGTGTGTGTGTGCGTGCGTGTGTGAGTGTGTGTGTGTGTGTGTGTGTGTGTGTGTGTGTGTGTGTGTGTTACATGTAGTGCATTCATACTCAGAATGCTGTTGGAGAGTAGTTTCATACTTTGATTGGAGTTCGTCAGGGTTACCTTCTGTTTCCCACACTTTTTAATATATTCCTGGATTTCGTCATGACTGACGCACTTGAAGATCACGTCAGAACAGTCAGCATTGGAGGAAGAACCATCACAAACGTTCGCTTCACATTGATGGCCTGGTGGCAGTGAGCAAGAACTCATTAAACTTGTTAAAAACTAGATGAAACATTCACACGGAAATCAACGCCGATATCAACTCGATGGCCAAGGACATCACTACCACTACTACTGATAGAACTGTCCATGGGCTGAAGCCACGAACTGTTCAAAGATTCACTTACCTGAGATTCAATTCAATACAATTCAATTCAATTAAAGTTTTTGTACGGCGCCAAATCTTGACAATTCAAATCAAAGCGCACTCTAGCACCAGTCACAAGGATAAAATCGACAAGGACCACCTTTCGATATTTAATATTTTTTAAAAATTACACATTCTGAGGGAAAGCACTAGTTGTAGAATTCACTGTTGGGAAAAGAGGTGGGTTTTTAATTTGGATTTAGTTGTAAAATTTACTGTTGGGAAAAGAAGAGGGTTTTTAATTTGGATTTAAAAGCAGAAAGAGTAGTCATTAGGCGAAGACAGAGATCCATTATTAACAGTGAGAAATCCGAACCCGAAATCCTCTCGAGGGCATAAAAGACAACACATACACTGTCCAGGCTGAAACCTACACGGAAGGACAAGCATATCTCCATGACACACAAGATCAGGTTCTTACGTACACTGGTATATTCCATCTTCTTG
>JAPXFY010002189.1:12500-17500 GCA_030674185.1 Monoplex corrugatus
CTCTCTCTCTTTCTCCCTTTCTCTTTTTTTCTCTCTCTCTGTCTCTCTCTGTCTTTTTCTGTCTCTCTTACTCCTCTTTCTCTCTGTCTGTCTTTGCTCTCCTCTCTGTCTCTCTCTTTCTCTCTCCATTTGTCTCTTTCTCTCTCTTTCTCTCTCTTTCCTCTCTCTTTCTCTCTCTCTCTGTCTCTCTCTCTGTACTCTCTCTGTCTCTGTCACTCTCTCTCTCTCTCCACATCTCTCTCTTTCTCTCTGTCCATCTGTCTGTCTCTCTCTCTCTCTTTCTCTCCCTCTCTTTCTTTCTTTATCTCTCTCTCTCTCTCTTTCTCTCCCTCTCTTTCTCTCTTTATCTCTCTCTCTCTCTCTGTCTCTCTGTGTCTGTCTGTCTGTCTGTCTCTCTCTCTTTCTCCTCTCACTCTTTCTGTTGTCTGTCTCTCTCTCTCTCTCTTTCTCCTCTCACTCTTTCTGTCTTTCTCTCTGTCTCTTTCTTGCTCTCCCTCTCTGTCTGTCTGTCTGTCTGTCTGTCTCTTTCCCTCTCTCTCTCCCTCTCTCTGTCTCTTTCTCTGTCTCTGTCTCAGTCTGTCTCTGTCTGTGTCTGTCTGTCTCTCTTTCTTTCTCTCACTTTCTCTCTCTCTCTCTGTTCTCTTTCTCTCCCTCCCTCCCCCCTCTCTCTCTGTCTCTCTCCTTTTCCCCTCTCTAGTTTCCCTCTTCTCCCCCCCCCAACACCCGAAACCCCCATCTATCTGTTGTAGTGAAGGGCGAAAGTGAAAGAGACAGCACGGCGCAGAGGGAATGGGAAATCATCAAGAAATTGTTGAATATTTGATGAGGGACACTGGAGCTTTTTGCTGCCACATTAGCCATCTCTTGATACAACACACCATGATACACATCGACATAGAAACCTCACCCCTGAAGCTCTCTTGTTGGGTGCCTGCCAATTCAAATATATCCGGGTGGGGATTGGATGGGTGGGTGAGTAGGTGGAGTGAATTTTATGGGGAAAAAAAGACATGAAAAGTTCTGTGTGGTGGTGAGTTTCTTATCTTCTTCTAGCATAAACACAAAAGAAAAATACGAACGCGTATTTAAAATACAATAAGACAAGACAGGCGCAAATTTTCGGCCCACTGGCCTTTGTCAAGAGTAAGATTACAAACAAACAAACAAACACCAGATACAAAAATTATGAGAAAAAGACTGAAACTTCCCTGCTGCTGTGTCCGATGTGTGACAATCCTAATGTTACTGAGTCCTATCCTGGATTGAGACTGCGTAACTGCTTCCTTTTACAACATATCACATCGAACAAAGCAGCAGGGAAGTTTCAGTCTTTTTCTCATAATTTTTGTATCTGGTGTTTGTTTGTTTGTGATCTTACGCTTGACAAAGACCAGTTGGCCGAAAAATTTGCGCCTGTCTTGTCTCGTTGTATTAAATACGCGTTCGTATTCTTCTTTCGTGTTTTTTTTTTCTGGTTCCTGTTTGCTTGAACGCGGGTAGTCACACTTGTTTTGGATTTCTTCTAGCATAATTTCGTTTATAGAGGAAAGCAGCGCAGATGAGAGGGAGTTGAAAAACACAGAGTTCACCAGTATCAAGAAAACACGGTCTGCAAGCCTTGTGAAGCTTTATTGATCTTTTTTTATATTTGTCACCCATTCCCAGAAAATCACCCATAACTTGCATTTTGTATTCATTTTTTTAAGAATGTCGAGTTTAGTCAGTGTCCTTTTGTGCTCACCTTTCTCTCCCCATTTTCTACGCCACCTTAGTGGCCACAGAAGCTGGGACAGTTTCTACAATGTGATGATGATGATGATGGTGATGATGATGATGATGATGATGATGATGATGATGATGATGATGATGGTGATGGTGATGGTGGTGATGATGGTGATGATGGTGATGATAGTGATGGTGATGATGATGATGATGATGATGATGATGATGATGGTGGTGGTGGTGGTGGTGGTGGTGGTGGTGATGATGATGGTGATGATAATTATGATGATGATGATGATGGTGATGATGATGATGATGATGGTGGTGGTGGTGGTGGTGATGATGATGATGATGATGGCGATGATGATGATGATGATGATGATGAGGATGAGGATGAGGATAAGGATGACAAACATGATGATATGGAGTTCCATTTAGGGTTGAGACTGTATGATAGGGCTATAATCTACGCTCACTATCATCGGATGTCCAGACTTCAACTAGGTCCGAGAGATACAGAGACCTGCGGTGTTGGTCTGAAGATTTCAGCAACACCTTCAATGACCTATCACTGAAGCGGATGAAACTCGATCGTGTGGTCCCAGTCTCCCCGGTGAGCACACAGCACAGTTCATTTTGAGTAGAGCTAGTTGCAGCCCCCTCCCCCCCCCCCCCCCATAATTTTGTAAGGATTGATGGATATTCCAGCCCACAACCTTCCAGTCGTCAGTCTTTGGCGCAAATTTTTGCACACTTTTCAAAGTTTAAATGTTTGTTTTGCCAGCATGGTTGGCAATACAGGGTGCTGGTGGACAGGTTGTGGGCGTCAAAGGGTTAAATTTGCTGACCAACAACACCGCAGGGTCTGCGTCTCTCAGGCCCGGTTGACGCCGGAATATGTTGTAAAAGGAAGCAGTTACGCTCTCTCAATCCAGGAGAGGACTCAGTAACATTAGGGTTATCATTCTCCTCCTCATGCATTATTATGTGGTACTGGAGATTGACCAAGACTTTGCGGTTACTAAAATTTCATATTGATATATAGGCGTGGACAGTCAGCAAGCAAAGCCAGAACAAGATTGAGGCAGCTGAGATGTGGTTTCTAAGAAGAATGTTGAGAGTTCCATGGACAGCAAAGAAAACAAACGAGACAGTCTTGATGGAGGCAGACACAAGTAGATTACTCATAAGGAAGATTAGGAAAAGACAGGCAACATTTATAGGCCATTTTATGAGGAAGGGGGATTTGGAGCACCTGGTCACAACGGGAAAGCTGGAGGGAAAGAGAGCACCGGGTAGACCCAGGGAGAAAATGCTGGACGGACTTGCAGAGTGGCTGGGGACGAGGAGGGTGGGGGAGATGCTAGGGGCAACGAGAGATAGAGACAGATGGAAGTCCATGATCGCCAACGCCATGCGGCAGGGCACCTGATGATGATGATATTCATATTCATATTCATATTCATATTCATATTCATATTCATTTCTTTTGTCACAGTGGATTTACCATGTGAAACTCGGGCTGCTCTCCTCTTTGAGACCGTCTCGCCGCAGTGCAGCGCCACACAATTTTTAACCAAGACTTAAGATAAGCAAGAGGGCTAATTGGTCTTCAAGAGTAGGTATCTGGGAAATCAATCTATTTCTTCTATGTTTTACACCAGAGCAGCCAGACAAGGTAGCCCTGCTCTTCACAATTGTCAACTGCCGTGGGATCTTTAGCGTGCGCCGGCAAGAAGGTACATGGGTCTGACTCGTTTTGTCGTCCCCTTTCGAAGGATTGGATATTCAGTTCGATTTTCCGGTCAAACTGAGGAGAAAAGTCGAAGCCTCAACGGGAAAAACACACACACACACAAAAACTGGAACCTCGAGTTCAGATAGTAAATGACGTACGTCTGAAGCATTCTGCCGCTCTTATCCTTAGTGGTCTAGAAAACGGATTTTATAAAGATTTTATCAAATTCCTAACTCCCTGACTAACAAAGATGTGCACTTCATACTATCCACATAGTCAGTCTCCCCCCATGAGGATGCCAGGGGCTCTTTCAGTATAAATAGTATCCCCACCTTCTGAAAATTCTGTGCTAGAAATTTCATCTCTTCGGTCGCTCTCTTTGTTTTTGTTGCCTTGTTTTGTTTTTTTGTTATTGTTGTTGTTGTTGTATTTTTTTGTCACTTCTTTCCATCACTTTCTGCCTTGCTAGTCTATTCACATGTATGTGTTCGATAAGATCTCACGTACTTTCATTTAGGATTGATGATTGGGTAAATGAATTAAGAGCGTTTGGGCTCTAGGGAAATGTGATATGCGGAAGTAACTTAAGGTAATTTAGTCCCGTTTTTATATATGTTTCGGTGTCCTTAGTTGTGTTTAAATGTGTATTCAGGTATGTTTTTTAAATTCCCTGTGTGATGAATTGGACGGAGTGGTCAGCGTTAGGAGCATCTCCTTAGATTATGTGGGAGAATGGATTGATATGTGTACTTCATTTTCTTTTCCAGTTTTTTCCCTCTTGAAGTATTGAATATGTTTTGAAACGGTTATAGCCCTAATATGGCTTTACGCAGTCGGCTGGGCTTCAAACAAAATTTAAATAACGATAACACGGTCAATCGATAGTGTAGTAGATAGCGCGTCGGTCTCATAATCAACGACACAGGGTGATCTGAAGGTCTTGCGTTCCAGCCATACTTAGGTTTCTTTGTTGTTGTTGTTGTTGTTGTTTGTTGTTGTTGTTGTTTTTTGTTGTTGTTGTTGTTGTTTTTTTCGCCTGTTGGTTGGTTGTTTTGATAGAGCCGTGGACTCTAGATCTGATATCTCGAGTTCAATCCCAGCCCGCGATATTTAACCCTTTGACTCTCGCATCCTGTACACCAGCGTCCTGCATTGCCGACCATGCCAACAAAGCAAAAACTTAACCCTTTGACTCCCTCACCCTATCCACAGCTTCCTGCAGGAAACTGGTGGATAGGGTGAGGGAGTCAAAGAGTCAATATTTCTTCTTTTTTTTCAGTCGATGAATAGGATGCGGGAGTAAAAGGGTTAACAAATACTTGCCTGCCAACTGCACATTTTAATGTTTTCATCATTCTGGTGGTGTCCCTTTACTGTTTCACAAGTTCCTTCTCCACCACCACCACCACCACACACACCCCCCCACCCTTCCACATTTCAAACCTTGCCAGCATCTAGGCGCAAGATCTGATATCTCAAGTTCGATTCCAGACTATAACATTGAAAAGAAACTTGTCACTTGTCTGTTCGCTGCCCATTT
>JAPXFY010002190.1:5000-10000 GCA_030674185.1 Monoplex corrugatus
GGGGGGGGGGCAGCATCGGATTGACAGATAGAAACACAAGGAGAAAATAAAATAATTGTCCAGCTAGTCAAACAGCTAGTTAGATAATAACATAGGTATTTAATGTATCGACTAACTATTTGTTTTTTGTTTGTTTGTTTGTTTGTTTGTTTGTTTGTTTGTTTGTTTGTTTGTTCGTTCGTTCGTTCGTTTGCTTGTCTGTTTGTTATTCCAACATATTCAAGACCTTGCCAACACACAGATTTTAAGTTCAGGTTAAAACACTTATACCATGATCATTTTGGATCCTCTCCATGACAGGCCGTCTGTGGCGTTCGTGCGTAGGGAATGCATTCCGAGCGCGGAGACCCCACACTGTGAGAAACTGAATCTGCCTTTGTTATCATGATCAGTGGGGATCCTTGTCAATAGACTTGCAAATAAAGGGAGAATGGTTCCCCTAGTCAACCCTTCTTCATCAACTTAGCGTTGTGAATTCTGTTGACATTAGCTGCCATCAATGGCATTAACGTTAAACCTTATTACTGGCGTCCATGAACTCTGGTGAAACTGACTGAATTTTATCTGTGTTTTTTTTTTTGTCTGTCTTTCCGTCTGTCTGTCTGCCTGCCTGTCTGTCTGTCTGCCTGTCTGTCTGTCTACTTTGAGTTTGTTTGTATGTTTGTCTTTGTGTCTCTGACCCTGCCTGGCTGTCGGTCTGTTTCTATCTCCGTCTCTGTGTCTCTGTCTGTCTTTCTTTGTCTCTGTCTGTCTACTTGCCTGTCTTTCTCTGTTTCTTTTTTTCTCTCTGTCTCTGTCTCTGTTTCTTTCTCTTTGTCTGTCTGCCTGTTTGCCGGTATGTCTGTCTCTGTCTCTTTGTGTCTGTTTCTCTCTGTCTCGGTCTCTCTCTTTCTCTGCCTCTGTCTCTCTATCTCTCTCTCTCTCTCTGTTTCTCTCTTTCTCTGCTTCTGTCTGTCTGTCTGTCTGTCTGTCTCTGTTTCTCTCTTTCTCTGCCTCTGTCTCTCTGTCTCTCTGTGTCTCTCTGTATGTATGTCTGTCTGTCTGTCTGTCTCTCTCTCTGTGCATCTCTGTCTGTCTATCTGTCTCTCTGTCTCTCGTCTGTTTCTGTCTCTCTCTCTTTGTCTCTCTCTCTATCTCTGTCTCTCTGTCTCTGTTTGTCTCATACTCTCTTTCTGTCTCTCTCTCTCTATGTCTCTCTCCCTCTCCATCTCTGTCTCTCTGTCTCTGTCTCTCTTTGTCTCTCTCTGTCTCTCTTTCTCTCTCTCTCTCTCTCCCTCCCTCCTTCCATTTCTAGCAATTGATTTTCACGGTATTTTTTTTTGTTAATAATGCAGTTGACATGTATAATTATCGTTATGCTTATGTTTACATGTAGACTGGAGGGAGAACAGAACTTGCTGTAAGACAGATCCCATAGAACCTAATGCTACTATCCTTTAAGCAACGACATATCTTGAAGGTGAAATCTCCCGTCGGGTCGTCACGTACTCACACGCTGTCTGTGATTACGGGAATCCGGCGAAACAGCTGCTGACGTCGCGTGTCTGAAGATGGATGGCATGGCAGTGGCAGTCTGTTGTTTTTTACATAACCAGGGAGGTTTTAAGATAATCTCTCTCTGTGGCATGGCAGTGGCAGTCTGTTGTTTTTTTTACATAACCAGGGAGGTTTTAAGACAATCTCTCTCTGTGGCATGGCAGTGGCAGTCTGTTGTTTTTTACATAACCAGGGAGGTTTTAAGACAATCTCTCTCTGTGGCATGGCAGTGGCAGTCTGTTGTTTTTTACATAACCAGGGAGGTTTTAAAACAAATTTCTCTGAGCATAAGGACTGAGTAAACAGCATAGAGATGGATAGATATTCTCTAGTGTTTACGTAGGCAGGAAGATTTTAAGATGAATCTAATCGAAGTCAAAAGAATGAGTAAACAGCATAGAGATGAACATATGTTCTATAGTTTTTACATAAGCAATGAGGTTTTAAAAGACAAATTTCTCTGTGCATATGGACAGAGTAAACGAGCACAGAGACGGATAAATATTCTCTAGTGTTTGCATACGCAAGAAGATTTTAAGATGAATCCCTTCGAGGTAAAATGAATGAATAAACAGCATAGAGATATACTTTCTATAGTTTTTACATAAGCAATGAGGTTTTAAGACAAACAGGCAGGAAGATTTTAAGATGAATCCCTTTGAGGTAAAATGAATGAATAAACAGCATAGAGGTATATATTCTATAGTTTTTACATAAGCAATGACGTTTTAAGACATTTTCCTCTAAGTATAAGGACTGGGAAAATAGCATCGGGGTAGATAGATTGTCTATAGTTTTTTACATAAGCAGGTATGTTTCAAGACAAATCTGTCTCATGAGTAAACAGCATAGAGGTGGATATGCATTCTCTAGTGTTTACATACGCAGGAAGATTTTAAGATGATTTTTTTCCGAGGTCAAAGGAATGAGCAAACAACATAGATAAATATAGATTCTATAGTTTTTACGTAAGTAAAGAGGTTTTAAGACAAGTTTCTCTGTGCATAAGGACCGAATAAACAGCACAGAGATGGATAGGTATTCTCTTGTGTTTACATACGCAGGAAGATTTTAATATGATTTTTTTTCCCGTTCCGAGGTCAAAGGAATGAGCAAACAACATAGATAGATATAGATTCTATAGTTTGTACATAAGTAAGGATGTTTTGAGATAAATTTCTCTGTGCATCGGGACTGAGTAAACAGCATAAAGATGGATAGGTATTGTCTAGTGTTTACATACGTAGGAAGATTTTAAGATGAATCCCTTCAAGGTCAAAGGAATGAATAAACAGCACAGAGGTACATATTCAACAGTTTTTATATAAGCAAGGAGGTTTTAAGTCATATCTCTCTAAGTATAAGGACTGAGAAAATAGCATCGACATATATATTTTTTCTATAGTTTTTACATAAGCAGGTATGTTTAAAGACAAATCTATTTTAGCATAAGGACTGAGTAAACAGCATAGAGATGGATACATAGTCTCTAGTGTTTACATAGGCAAGAAGATTTTAAGATGAATCTCGTCGAGGTCAAAAGAATGAGTAAGCAGCATAGAGATGAACATATGTTCTATAGTTTTTTACATAAGCAAGGAGGTTTTAAGACAATTTCTCTGTGCATATGGAATGAGTGAACAGCACAGAGATTGATATATATATATTCTCTAGTGTTTGCATGGGCAGGAAGATTTTAAGATACATTTTTTCGAGGTCAAAGGAATGAGTAAACAGCATAGAGATGAATATATGTTCTATAGTTTTTACATAAGCAAGGAGGTTTTAAGACAAATTTCTCTGAGCATAAAGACTGAGTAAACAGCATAGAGATGGATACGTATTCTCTAGTGTTTACATAGGTTGGAAGATTTTAAGATGAATCTTTCCGAGGTCAAGGAATAAGTAAACAGCATAGACATCCATATCATATAGTTTTTACATAAGCAAGGAAGTGTTAAGACAAATCTCTCTGAGCATAAGGACTGAGTAAACAGCAGAGAGATGAATAGATAGATGTTCTATATTTTTTTTACATAAGCAATTAGGTTTTGAGACAAACTCTCTGAGCATAAGGACTGAGTGAACAGCGCAGAGATTGATATATATTCTCTAGTGTTTGCATACGCAGAAAGATTTTAAGATGAATCCTTTCGAGGTAAAAGGAATGAATAAATAGCATAGAGGTACTTATTCCATAGTTTTTACATAAGCAATGAGGTTTTAAGACATATATCTCTAAGTATAAGGACCGAGAAAATAGCATCGAAATAGATAGATTTTCTACAGTGTTTACATAACCAGGTATGTTTTAAGACAAATCTATTTTAGCATAAGGACTGAGTAAACAGCATAAAGATGGATAGATATTATCAAGTGTTTACATAGGCAAGAAAATTTTAAGATGAATCTCTTCGAGGTCAAAGAATGAATAAAGAGCATAGAGGTATATATTCCATAGTTGTTACATAAGCAAGGATATTTTGAAATAAATTTCTCTGAGCATAAGGATTGAGCAAACAGCATAAAGATGGATAGATATTCTATATTTTTTACATAGGCAGGAAGATTTTAAGATGAATCTTTCCGAGGTCAAAAGAACAAGTACACAACATAGATGTAAATGAAAATTCCATAATGTTTGCATAAGCAAGGAGGTTTTAAGACAAATTTCCCTGAGCATAAGGACTGAGTTAATAGCAAAGAGATAGATATGTTTTCTGTACGTTTTACGTAAATACGGGGGTTTAAGGACAGATCTCTCTAAGGACTGAGAAAATAACACAGAGAGATAGTTTTCTACAGTTTTTATATAAGCAGGTCTGTTTTAAGACAAATCTCTCTGTGCATAAGGGCTGAGAACCAGCATAGGGACAAATAAACATTCCTTAGTGTTTACATAGGCAAGGAAGTTTTAAGATATATCCCTATGAGTCCAAGCACTGAGTAGGTAACATAAAGATGGATATATATTTACTTTGTAGTTTTTACACAAGCAGGGAGGTTTTAAGACAAATCTCTCAAAGGACTGAGTAAATAGCATGAAGACCCACACCAGGCGATAAAGGACCAGTATGCCTACTATCCTACATGAAGACCCACATCAAGTGATACAGGACCAGTATGTCTACTGTCCCACATGAAGACCCCTACCAGGTGATACAGGACCAGTATGTCTACTATCCCACATGAAGACCCCTACCAGGTGATAAAGGACCAGTATGCCTACTGTCCCACATGAAGACCACCGCCAGGTGATAAAGGACCATTATGATTATTATCCCACTTGAAGACCCACACCAGGTGAGAAAGGACCAGTATGCCTACTATCCCACATGAAGACCCATAACAGGCGATAAAAGACCTGTATGCCTACTATCCCACATGAAGACCCATAACAGGCGATAAAAGACCAGCATGCCTACTATCCCACATGAAGACCCACACCAGGCGATAAAGGACCA
>JAPXFY010002190.1:27500-28982 GCA_030674185.1 Monoplex corrugatus
TGTTTGTAGATTTCGTGTGTTACGTTTAATTCCATGTCCCGACGTAGGCTACGCTAGATCAATCCAGTTCATTACTGTAGTCATTAAAACAACTTGTCGTTGCCCTAGTCATTAAACAGCTTGTTGTTGCCCTAGTCATTAAACAGCTTGTCGTTGCCCTAGTCATTAAAACAAATTGTCGTTGCCCTAGTCATTAAACAGCTTGTTGTTGCCCTAGTCATTAAACAGCTTTTTGTTGCCCTAGTCATTAAACAGCTTGTCTTTGCCCTAATCATTAAAACAACTTGTCGTTGACCTAGTCATTAAAACAACTTGTCGTTGCCCTAATCATTAAAACAACTTGTCGTTGCCCTAATCATTAAAACAACTTGTCGTTGCCCTAGTCATTAAAACAACTTGTCTTTGCCCTATCATTAAAAAGCTTGTCATTGCCCCAATCATTAAAACAGCTTGTGTTGCCCCCATTCATTAAACAGTTTTTTGTTGCCCTGGTCATTAAAACAACTTGTCGTTGCCCCAGTCATTAAAACAAAATTGTCGTTGCCCTAATCAAAATTTAAAAAAGCTTGTCGTTGCCCTAGTCATTTTAAAAAAAAATTTTCGTTGCCCCAATCATTAAAACAGCTTGTCGTTTTCCCCAGTTTATTAAAACAACTTGTCGTTTTCCCTAATCATTAAAACGCTTGTCGGTTTTCCCCAGTCATTAAAAAGCTTGTCGTTGCCCTGGTCATTAAACAACTTGTCGTTGCCCCCAGTCATTAAAACAGCTTGTTGTTGCCCTAGTCATTTAAACAAGGGGGGGTTTTTTTTTTTTCGTTTTTTTTTCCCTAATCATTAAAAGTTTTTTGTTGCCCTATCATTAAACAGCTTGTCCCTTGCCTTTAAATCATCAAAAAAAACCCCCCGTTGCCCTATCATTTTAAAAAAACTTGTCGTTTTCCTATTTATTAAAACAACTTGTCGTTTTCCCTAGTCATTAAAACAACTTGTCGTTGCCCTAGTCATTAAAAAAAACTTGTCATTGCCCCCAGTCATTAAACAGGTTACTGTAGCGATATCAACAGTGGTTTTTGTACGAACCCCTGATTAAGCCGGGTCCCACGTATTTTCCCGTCTTTGGGCTGTTCTTTGTTTTAAAGTCTGGTGAGTGTTTGGGTGAAAACAGGTTTTTGTCAGGGCTTTTTGGTTTAAAAGGGGCGAAAAGCCATGATTTCTGTTTTTAAAAAAGATTCTTTTGTGTTCCCTTTTACTTTTTCGTTTTTGGGTTTTGGTTTACGCTTTCGCGTGCGCGCGCATACACGCACGCACTTTTTACTTATAAAACACACACACACACACACACACACGCGCGCGCACACACATACACGCAGCATTTCATATAAAAAACCCCCACACACACACACACACACACACACTACACGCACACTCACACATACACGCGCGCACACACACACAAATACACCACACCACCCCATACACGCG
>JAPXFY010002191.1:5000-10000 GCA_030674185.1 Monoplex corrugatus
AACATACAACATACAATACAACAACAACATACAAACAATACAACATACAAACATACAACATACAACAACATACAACAACATACAACATACAACATACAACAACATACAACATACAACAACAAACATACAACATACAACATACAACAACATACAACATACAACATACAAACATACAACATACAACATACAACAACAACAAACATACAACAACAACAAACATACAACATACAACATAACATAACAACAACATACAACATACAACATACAACATACAAATACAACAACATACAACATACAACAACAACAACATACAACATACAACATACAACATACAACATACAACATACAACATACAACATACAACAAACATACAACATACAACATACACATACAACATACAACATAACAACATACAACATACAACATACAACAACATACACAACAAACATACAACATACAACAATACAACATACACAACAACATACAACATACAACATACAACATACAAATACAACAAACAACATACAACACAACATACAACAAACATACAACATACAAATACAACATACAACATACAACATACAACATAAACATACAACATACAACATACAAATAACAACATACAACATACAACAAACATACAACAACAACATACAACAACAACATACAACATAAACATACAACATACAACATACCAACATACAACAACAACAACACAACATACAACATACAACATACAACATAAACATACAACAATACAACATACAACATACAACAACACATACAACATAACAACAACAACAACATAACAAACATACAACATACAACATACAACATACAACATACAACATACAACATACAACATAACAACATACAACATACAACATACAAACATACAACAACAATACAATACAACATACAACAACACAACAACATACAACATCAACATACAACATACAACATACAACAAAACATACAACATATACAACATACAACATACAACATACAACATACAACAACATACATACAACAATAACTACAACATACAACATACAACATACAACATACAACATACAACATACAACAACAACAACATACACAACAACATACAACAACATCAACATACAACATACAACATACAACATACAACATACAACATACAACATACAACATACAACATACAACATACAACATACAACATACAACATACAACATACAACATACAACAACAACATACAAACAACATACTACAACATACAACAATACAACATCAATCAAACATAAACATACAACAACAACATACAACATAAAAACATACAACATACAACATACAACATATACAACATACAACATACAACATACAACATACAACATACAACATACAACATACAACATAACAACAACATACAACATACAACATACAAACATCAACATACACATACAACACAACATACAACATACAACATACAACATACAACATGTAACATACAACATACAACATACATAACATACAACATGTAACATACAACATACAACATACAACATACAACATACAACATACAACATACAACATACAACATGCAACATACAACATGCAAACATAAAACATACAACATAGCATAAACATAAACATACAACATACTAACATACAACATACAACATCAACATACAACATGCAACATGCTAACATACAACATACAACATACAATACATACAACATACAACATACAACATAAACCACATCATTAAACATACACATAAATTCCCCCAGTCCTGATCTATATGCAGTGCTCAGTGTAAATATCCCACCTGTCCTAATCTATATGCAGTGCTCAGTGTAAACATCCCACCAGTCTTGATCTATAAGCAGTGCTCAGTGTAAATATCCACCAGTCTGATCTATGTGCAGTGCTCAGTGTAAACATCCCGCCTGTCCTGATCTATATGCAGTGCTCAGTGTAAACATCACGCCTGTCCTGATCTATATGCAGTGCTCAGTGTAAACATCCCGCCTTTCCTGATCTATATGCAGTGCTCAGTGTAAACATCCCGCCTTTCCTGATCTATGTGCAGTGCTCAGTGTAAACATCCCGCCTGTCCTAATCTATGTGCAGTGCTTAGTGTAAACTTCCCGCCTGTCCTAATCTATGTGCAGTGCTCAGTGTAAACATCACGCCTGTCCTAATCTATGCGCAGTGCTCAGTGTAAACATCACGCCTGTCCTAATCTATGTGCAGTGTTCAGTGTAAACATCACGCCAGTCCTGATCTATGTGCAGTGCTCAGTGTAAACATCAGCCTGTCCTAATCTAGTGCAGTGCTCAGTGTAAACATCACGCCTGTCCTAATCTATGTGCAGTGCTCAGTGTAAACATCACGCCTGTCCTGATCTATGTGCAGTGCTCAGTGTAAACATCCCGCCTGTCCTAATCTATGTGCAGTGCTCAGTCACAATGTTGCTGATCATGCAATCAGAGGATCCATGGAGGAAAAAAGCTGGAGCTGGCAAAACACACACACACACACACACATACACACACATACACATACAAACACACACACACACACACACAACACACACACACACACACACACACATACACACACATACACACACACACACATACACACACACCACAATGATTGCACCGTAAACATACACAGCGATCGAACAAGTCAGTTCTGATGTTGTATGTTGCATGTTGCATGTTGTATGTTGTATGTTGTATGTTGTATGTTGTATGTTGTATGTTGCATGTTGCATGTTGCATGTTGTATGTTGTATGTTGTATGTTGCATGTTGCATGTTGCATGTTGTATGTTGCATGTTGCATGTTTATGTTGTATGTTGCATGCTGTATGTTGTATGTTGCATGTTGCATGTTGTATGTTGCATGTTGCATGTTGCATGTTGTATGTTGTATGTTGTGTGTTGTGTGTTGTGTGTTGTGTGTTGTATGTTGTATGTTGTATGTTGTATGTTGTGTGTTGTGTGTTGTGTGTTGTATGTTGTATGTTGTATGTTGTATGTTGTATGTTGTATGTTGTATGTTGTATGTTGTATGTTACATGTTGTATGTTACATGTTGTATGTTGTATGTTGTACAACATACAACATGTAACATACAACATACAACATACAACATACAACATGTAACATACAACATACAACATACAACATACAACATACAACATACAACATACAACACGCAACACACAACATACAACACACAACATACAACATACAACATACAACATGCAACATACAACATACAACATACAACATCTAACATACAACATACAACATACAACATACAACATACAACATACAACATACAACATACAACATACAACATACAACACACAACATACAACATACAACATGCAACATACAACATACAACATACAACATGTAACATACAACATACAACATACAACACACAACATACAACATACAACATACAACATGTAACATGCAACATACAACATACAACATACAAACATGTAACATACAACATACAACATGTATCATACAACATACAACATGCAACATACAACATACAACATGTAACATGTAACATACAACATGCAACATGCAACATACAACATACAACATGTAACATGCAACATACAACATACAACATACAACATACAACATACAACATACAACATACAACATACAACATACAACATACAACATACAACATGCAACATGCAACATGCAACATACAACATACAACATACAACATACAACATACAACATGTAACATACAACATACAACATACAACACACAACATACAACATACAACATGTAACATACAACATACAACATACAACATACAACATGCAACATACAACATACAACATGCAACATACAACATACAACATACAACATACAACATACAACATACAACATGTAACATACAACATACAACATACAACATACAACATACAACATACAACATACAACATGTAACATACAACATACAACATACAACATACAACATGCAACAATACAACATACAACATACAACATACAACATACAACATACAACATACAACATACAACATACAACATACAACATACAACATGCAAACATGCAACATGCAACATGCAACATACAACATACAACATACAACATACAACATAAAAACATACAACATACAACATGTAACATGTAACATACAACATACAACACACAACACACAACATACAACATACAACATACAACATACAACATACAACATACAACATACAACATACAACATGTAACATACAACATACAACATGTAACATACAACATACAACATACAACACACAACATACAACATACAACATACAACATACAACATACAACATACAACATACAACATACAACATACAACATACAACATACAACATACAACATACAACATACAACATACAACATGTAACATACAACATACAACATACAACATGCAACATACAACATGTAACATGTAACATACAACATACAACATACAACATACAACATGCAACATACAACATACAACATACAACATACAACATACAACATACAACATACAACATGCAACATACAACATACAACATACAACATACAACATACAACATGTAACATACAACATACAACATACAACATGTAACATACAACATACAACATACAACATGTAACATACAACATACAACATACAACATACAACATGTAACATACAACATACAACATACAACATACAACATGCAACATACAACATACAACATGCAACATACAACATACAACATACAACATACAACATACAACATACAACATACAACATGTAACATACAACATACAACATACAACATACAACATGCAACATACAACATACAACATACAACATGCAACATACAACATACAACATACAACATACAACATACAACATACAACATACAACATACAACATACAACATACAACATACAACATGCAACATACAACATACAACATACAACATGCAACATACA
>JAPXFY010002191.1:22500-28953 GCA_030674185.1 Monoplex corrugatus
ACCTATGAAGACTGTAAAACTAACACTGGCCGCCGTAATGATTTTATCTCTTATAATGTATGAATATCTTCAATCAAACAATATTTAATAACGACTAAAATTCATGTCAACAACATCAATGACATTTTGATTGTGCCCAGTGTAATAAACACAAGGAGTGTACAAAATGGGGCAACACTTTATTCTTAAAAGATGAATCATATGAAATGAGACCAAACTGTTGCCTAAAGTGGTCAGACACTCTAAACGTTAATGTTTCTGGGAAAAGCCATTTCTAAAACTTCATAAAATAAAAATAATGATCTTAAATTAAAATAGTTGCAACTAAGTATAGTTCATCGGGCAAGTAGCCGTGGTGTAGTGGTTAACAGTATGGACTACCGACTGGAAGGTGGTGGGTTCCACTTCACACCAGTCCTCCAAAAATCATTGTGTGTTTTTTTTTCTTGCTCCAATTGGGTGCTACCCAGAGCTGAACGCGCTGTTAATGTGGGTCATCATCATCATCAGGTGCCCTGCCGCATGGCGTTGGCGATCATGGACTTCCATGTGTCTCTATCTCTCGTTGCCCCTAGCATCTCCCCCACCCTCCTCGTCCCCAGCCACTCTGCAAGTCCGTCCAACATTTTCTCCCTGGGTCAACCTGGTGCTGTCTTTCCCTCCAGCTGCTTGTCTTTTCCTAATCTTCCTTATGAGTGATCTATTTGTGTCTGTCTCCATCAAGACTGTCTCGTTTGTTTTCTTTGCTGTCCATGGAACTCTCAACATTCTTCTTAGAAAGTTAATGTGGGTAAGGCACAGAAACTTGGATCCAGATACTGACGACTATAGAAGGTCAAACAGTTTAAAATGTGTCAATGAAAAAGACGGACAAGGCAGTGACAGTGAATGTTAAATGTTCCATCATTATTGATGAGAACGTAGTGTGTGTTGATCATCAACTTCTTGTTCAGCACCTTGACACAGCTACAAACAACATGTGTGAGGACAAAACAGAAGATTATTGATCGTCATGAACTATTCAGCTTTACATTATCAGTGTTCCAATCACCTACTTTCTCATTAACCCCCCCCCCCTCCAAAAAAAAAAAAAAGAAGATAATAGCACTTGTAGGTGAATTCCTAAAAATTGAGCAGAACAAGGAATCCAAGTCTCAGGAAATGTCTGCTCAGAACCAAGTGTAAAACTGAAGGACATTTTCCCCATTAACTGTGTCAATAGTGTGTAAACTTATGTAGTCGTGAACGTTTGCAGTGGTAACAGTAGTCATTATCCCCCTCCCCATAAGTTCAGACGTAAAAACATTCATTATCATTATTATTATCTTTCCCCTTGCATTCAAAAGAGAACACTCATTTTACAAGATAATAATTCAGCAATTTCAGAGAGCGTCAATAGAATTTTAAACAGAAAAACTTAATGCGCGGAATAACAATTACAGTAATTCATGATAACGTAAATGACGATGGTACTATTGCAACGACTACTACTACAACAACAACTACAACTACTGCTGCTGCTGACACTACTACTACTACTGCTAGTGCTGCTGCTGCTGCTGCTGCTAACTACTACTACTACTATTAATACTACTATCATAACAACTACAAATAATAATAATAATAATTACAATATTTATATAGCGCAAAATCTTGATAAAATCAAATCTAAGCGCTGAAACAACACACACACACACGCACGCACGCACACACACGCACGCACGCACACACACGCACGCACACACACACACACACGCGCGTGCGCGCGCACATACACGCACACGGTTATAAATGGGGAGAAAGAATAAAAGCAATGGAAAATTATAGCGAGCAAATTATAGAGAACAAATTATAGAGAACAAAAATAATAACTATTACTACTACCACTACTACTACTACTCTACGACTACCACCACCACCACCACCACCACTACTACTACTACTACTACTATCATCACCACCACCACTACCGCTACTACAACTGCTGCACACACACACACTCACACACACACACACACACACACACACACACACACACACACACACACACACACACACACACACACACACACCACACACACACACACACACACACATTTTGCACATTCAAACCTTTTCCCTTTATCATTCAACTACACAAGCCCAGTTCGTCAAACCAGGTGTCTGAATGTCTGTCTTTTCCCACTACAGATTCATAAACAGTTTCATGATCGGGAAAACAGAAAACGACATTGGATGATCGATTTGTTTGTCTGATTCATCAAAGTGTGTGCTTCGTTACCACGATTTGTGTGGCTGTCATCATGGGTCATCAGCAGTTTTGTGGTTTAGAAGAATGATGGGTAATCGATTAGGCATTCGATTTTCTTTTACTTTATTTTTTTCTGACTCATAAGCTTCGTGCTCCGATGCCTCAGATCCTTGTGTTCTGTGGCTGTCCTGTCAACATAATCAACAGTGATCAACAGTAATCAACAGTAATCAACAGTGCTCTGGTTTTAAAGGCGTCAGACAATGGTGAGCCATCGACTGTTCTTTGCTTGATTCATGTGATTCTATCCTGTATTTTGTCAAATCTCTTCAAAGTTCACACTTCTTCTGCCGCCGTCTACATGATCAGGAGGTAAGTGGCCGTGTTTTTCCAGTTGCAGGTTACCTGTTACCTGTTACCTGTCACCTGTTACCCGTTACCTGTTACCTGTTACCTGTCACCTGTCACCTGTTGTCTGTTACCTGTTACCTGTCACCTGTTACCTGTCACCTGTTACCTGTCACCTGTTACCTGTTACCTGTTACCTGTCACCTGTCACCTGTCACCTGTCACCTGTCACCTGTTACCTGTTACCTGTTACCTGTCACCTGTCACCTGTTACCTGTCACCTGTTACCTGTCACCTGTCACCTGTTTCCTGTTACCTGTTACCTGTTAACTGTCGGCGATAGCATTCTTGATGGTAGCCGCTGATGTATGCCCCGTCAGCTGTCTCCATCCCCTTCTGTCTACCGTCCTTCTGTAGATTTCATCTTTCGGCAACTTCGTCCACTTGGCTATGTTCTCTACATAGGAAGTCGGCGGTCTTCCTTGTCGTCTCTTGCCCTCCATTTTGCCTTGGGCCACAGTCTTCATTTCATGGCAGCTCTGATGTCTCAAAGCATGTCCAAAATATTTCCTTTTCCTTTTCCTCACCAGACCTTAAAGTCCAGGTTTGCAATTGCAGGTAGCTGCCGCAAAGCGTCGTGGTCAGCGTAGGTGTCAGCTTGTTGATGATTTGAGCAACGGGCAGATTGGTGAAGACGTAGCAGAAGGTCTGTTCTGTTCAGGTGTGGCATCTGATGCTGATCCACCTTGAAGGAACCTCAACAGGTGTACGTCAGTCCTGTCTGTGTGATGTAGATGACTGTACGTCAGTCCTGTCTGTGTGATGTAGATGACTGTACGTCAGTCCTGTCTGTGTGATGTAGATGTCTGTACGTCAGTCCTGTCTGTGTGATGTAGATGTCTGTACGTCAGTCCTGTCTGTGTGATGTAGATGACTGTACGTCAGTCCTGTCTGTGTGATGTAGATGACTGTACGTCAGTCCTGTCTGTGTGATGTAGATGACTGTACGTCAGTTCTGTCTGTGTGATGTAGATGACTGTACGTCAGTCCTGTCTGTGTGATGTAGATGACTGTACGTCAGTCCTGTCTGTGTGATGTAGATGACTGTACGTCAGTCCTGTCTGTGTGATGTAGATGACTGTACGTCAGTTCTGTCTGTGTGATGTAGATGACTGTACGTCAGTCCTGTGTGATGTAGATGACCGTACGTCAGTCCTGTCTGTGTGATGTAGATGACTGTACGTCAGTCCTGTGTGATGTAGATAACTGTACGTCAGTCCTGTCTGTGTGATGTAGATGACTGTACGTCAGTCCTCTGTGTGTGATGTAGATAATTGTACGTCAGTCCTGTCTGTGTGATGTAGATGACTGTACGTCAGTCCTGTGTGATGTAGATGACTGTACGTCAGTCCTGTATGATGTAGATGACTGTACGTCAGTCCTGTCTGTGTGATGTAGATGACTGTACGTCAGTCCTGTATGATGTAGATGACTGTACGTCAGTCCTGTCTGTGTGATGTAGATGACTGTACGTCAGTCCTGTCTGTGTGATGTAGATGACTGTACGTCAGTCCTGTGTGATGTAGATGACTGTACGTCAGTCCTGTCTGTGTGATGTAGATGGCTGTACGTCAGTCCTGTGTGATGTAGATGACTGTACGTCAGTCCTGTGTGATGTAGATGACTGTACGTCAGTCCTGTCTGTGTGATGTAGATGACTGTACGTCTGTCCTGTGTGATGTAGATGACTGTACGTCAGTCCTGTCTGTGTGATGTAGATGACTGTACGTCAGTCCTGTCTGTGTGATGTAGATGACTGTACGTCAGTCCTGTCTGTGTGATGTAGATGACTGTACGTCAGTCCTGTCTGTGTGATGTAGATAACTGTACGTCAGTCCTGTCTGTGTGATGTAGATGACTGTACGTCAGTCCTGTGTGATGTAGATAACTGTACGTCAGTCCTGTGTGATGTAGATGACTGTACGTCAGTCCTGTGTGATGTAGATCACTGTACGTCAGTCCTGTGTGATGTAGATCACTGTACGTCAGTTCTGTGTGATGTAGATCACTGTACGTCAGTCCTGTGTGATGTAGATGACTGTACGTCAGTCCTGTATGATGTAGATGACTGTACGTCAGTCCTGTGTGATGTAGATGGCTGTACGTCAGTCCTGTCTGTGTGATGTAGATGCTGTACGTCAGTCCTGTGTGATGTAGATGACTGTACGTCAGTCCTGTGTGATGTAGATGACTGTACGTCAGTCCTGTCTGTGTGATGTAGATGACTGTACGTCAGTCCTGTGTGATGTAGATGAGTGTACGTCAGTCCTGTCTGTGTGATGTAGATGACTGTACGTCAGTCCTGTCTGTGTGATGTAGATGACTGTACGTCAGTCCTGTGTGATGTAGATGGCTGTACGTCAGTCCTGTGCGATGTAGATGACTGTACGTCAGTCCTGTTTGATGTAGATGACTGTACGTCAGTCCTGTGTGATGTAGATGACTGTACGTCAGTCCTGTGTGATGGAGATGGCTGTACGTTAGTCCTGTGTAATGTAGATGTCTGTACGTCAGTCCTGTGCGATGTAGATGACTGTACGTCAGTCCTGTGTGATGTAGATGACTGTACGTCAGTCCTGTCTGTGTGATGTAGATGGCTGTACGTCAGTCCTGTCTGTGTGATGTAGATAACTGTACGTCAGTCCTGTGTGATGTAGATGACTGTACGTCAGTCCTGTCTGTGTGATGTAGATGACTGTACGTCAGTCCTGTGCGATGTAGATGACTGTACGTCAGTCCTGTGTGATGTAGATGACTGTACGTCAGTCCTGTGTGATGTAGATGACTGTACGTCAATCCTGTGTGGTGTAGATGACTGTACAGACATTAGCGGTATGTGTGGTTTGTAAGAAGTCGTCTACAGGCCTGGTACCTCTGACATCAGCCCTCTAGGGTTTCTGCAGGGATTATCCCCCGTCCTTAGCTCATGACCAAAAGACTTACCCTGTGACCGCAGGGGGCTATGGACTCTAGGGGCCTGTATCCACATAAGGGCTCTGTCATAGGGTATCTAGGATATTTTCCAGATATGGCTTTACCGAGGCTTGCTACTCCCCGTGCTGATGGAAACCATCGCTGGGCGGTCTAGGGCGGCTTATTCATACAGGCAAGCGTGGCGAATTTTTCTGTTAACCTCCATATCTGAAAGCTCCATCCATCATCCATGATCAGCTGGGTTGGGGTTGGTTGCCTGACTACAAAGCTGAGGTAACCTTTCACAGGTTTAAAGACTAACACTCAAACTTTTTACCAAAATCATTTTCAATGTCAATTCACAAACAGCTCATGAGACATTGAGTGATACGTGTTTACAATTTTCGTGAGTGTGACGCGTATCTTTTGGTTTCCACAGGATTGTGTTCCTTGGTTACGTTTTGTTGATTTAGACATTATAACCTCCCCCCCACACCCACACACCCACACCCCCCTCACACCCAACACACCCACCCACACATCCCACACGCGTGCACACACACGGGCACACCCCACACGCACGGACACACACACACATAGATATACATGCACAGGCAGACACACACACAGACGCAGACATACACACAGGCAGGCACTAACACATACACACACACACACACACATACATACACACACTGAGTGTTACACACACACGCACACACACACACACACACACACACATACACACACACACACACACACACACGCACACACACATACATACACACACTGAGTGTTAGACACACACGCACAGAGTCGCACATACATAGAAAAGAGAGAAAGAATTGTGAACATTGCAAGCATATCGTTTTCTCTCAAAA
>JAPXFY010002192.1:0-10000 GCA_030674185.1 Monoplex corrugatus
AATGATAATGAGAATGACTACTTAAACAACGACTGTAATGATAATAATAATGACTACTTAAACAACGACTGTAATGATAATGATAATGACTACTTAAACAACGACTGTAATGATAATGATAATGACTACTTAAACAACGACTGTAATGATAATAATAATGACTACTTAAACAACGACTGTAATGATAATGATAATGACTACTTAAACAACGACTGTAATGATAATAATAATGACTACTTAAACAGCGCCTGTAATGATAATAATAATGACTACTTAAACAACGACTGTAATGATAATGAGAATGACTACTTAAACAGCACCTGTAATGATAATGATAATGACTACTTAAACAACGACTGTAATGATAATGATAATGACTACTTAAACAGCACCTGTAATGATAATGATAATGACTACTTAAACAACGACTGTAATGATAATGATAATGACTACTTAAACAACGACTGTAATGATAATGATAATGACTACTTAAACAGCACCTGTAATGATAATGATAATGACTACTTAAACAACGACTGTAATGATTTATGATAATGACTACTTAAACAGCACCTGTAATGATAATGATAATGACTACTTAAACAACGACTGTAATGATAATGATAATGACTACTTAAACAGCGCCTGTAATGATTTATGATAATGACTACTTAAACAGCACCTGTAATGATAATGACTACTTAAACAGCACCTGTAATGATAATGATAATGACTACTTAAACAACGACTGTAATGATAATGATAATGACTACTTAAACAGCACCTGTAATGATTTATGATAATGACTACTTAAACAGCGCCTGTAATGATAATGATAATGACTACTTAAACAGCGCCTGTAATGATAATGATAATGACTACTTAAACAGCGCCTGTAATGATAACAATAATGACTACTTAAACAGCGCCTGTAATGATAATGATAATGACTACTTAAACAGCGCCTGTAATGATAATGATAATGACTACTTAAACAGCGCCTGTAATGATAACAATAATGACTACTTAAACAGCGCCTGTAATGATAACAATAATGACTACTTAAACAGCGCCTGTAATGATAATGATAATGACTACTTAAACAGCGCCTGTAATGATAATGATAATGACTACTTAAACAGCGCCTGTAATGATAATGATAATGACTACTTAAACAGCGCCTGTAATGATAATGATAATGACTACTTAAACAGTGCCTGTAATGATAATAATAATGACTACTTAAACAGCGCCTGTAATGATAATGACTACTTAAATAGCGACTGTAATGATAATGACTACTCAAACAGTGCCTGGAATGATAATAATAATAATGAGTATTTGTACATCACTTCATCTCACAGGAGACACATGCACTTCACAAAAGCATGAGTGACGGAGGCAGACATATATAAAGCAAGTACATGTCAGTCTCTACGCTATAATGAAATAAAAAGATAACTATAGTACCAGAATGGTAGAGATGCAATAAAAATTGATTATGATAAAATGTGTACTTCCACATGTGTATAATGATATAAACTAACTAATGAACTACTTACCTACCTACCTGTCTACCATCCTACTTACCTACCTAACAAACTAAACGTGGCTACGTGGTTACACTATGGACTATTGACTGGGAGGTCGTGGGTTCAAATCCCAGTTAGTACTAAGAAGTTATTGTGGGACTTTTTACCCACAACCGGCTCCCTACGGAGAGTTGAGCATGCTACTGGTTCATTGGGAAGACTGGGGCCACACATTCGGGTCTCATCCACTTTATGGATGCGTCACTGAGTGTTGCTCAAAATTACCAAACAATGCAGATGTCTGTATCTCTCAGGCCTGGTTGATATGTTATGATAGTAAGCGCAGAGTACAGCCCTGTTACACAGCCTCAGTCCTGAACTCCGTGGGCATCATGATCATCATCACCGTTATCACGACAGCATCAATCATTATTGTTTCACTTTCAATTTCTTAAGATGACTTCTCCGCGCTCGGAATGAATTCCATATGCACTAACATCACAGGTGCCATGTGATGGAGAAGATCCAGAATGATCACGGCACAAGCCTTAAGCCTGCACATAAACCCATGAGCTGGCCGGGTCCTGATGTCCTACCTAGATAGTTCCATAACCCTGGGATCGTAGGGGAGCGAGGTGGCAGAGACCTCAACTTTTCCCGGGGCCAGCACCACCAGGGCGGCGCCAATCCCCTCTCCCTCGCTTCAAATTCATATTCGTATTCACATTTTTTGTTCCAAGACTTCAGAAAGGCAAGAAGGCTGATTGGTCTTCAAGGGAAATCAACCTATCTCTCCAATGTTTTACACCAAGGCAGCCGGGCAATACCCTGTTGTTGGCGATTTTCAACTGCCGTGGGATCTTTAATATGTGCAGCCAGAAGGCACACGGGTCCGACACGTTTTTTTGTCCCCTTCTGAAGGACTAGATGTTCAGTTTGATTTTCTGGTCAAACTGAGGAGAAAAGTCGAGGCCTGTACGGGGAGCGAAGCCTGGAACCTCGAGTTTAGTTATTGGCAGGCAAACGTCTGAACCATTCTGCCACTGTTCTCCCTAGACACTCTTCTCCATATCAGTCATTACAACATCGTGAATGCTGTCCCGTGTTCTGTGGTCCTTCATATTCTGATCTCCTGATGATCACACTGTCGGTTTCCTCACTTCCATACCTGTGGTAAGTCCAGGTTGGGATCTTTGGTGTCAGCGACTCCTGGGAGCTGTCGATGATGGAGGGGGTGGGTGGGCATGGAAGTGGTCTTACGGGGGGAAGGGAGACTCTAAGTCGGTCTGGCTCCGCGATTGAGTGATTATTGTCATTAACACGGCGGGGGGAGAGGGCGGGAGGGGGGGGGGGAGCTTAGGACACATTGTCCTTAGTAAGCTAGATCACAACAGACACTGTTGAACTCTGCCGAAATGACACAGCAGCAGTTCAGTGGTTTGGCAAGGGGATTGACATCTCTGCCTCCTGTGGGCTTCGTGGCACTAGGGCTTGGACTGAATAAACTTGGGGTTGCTGTAGTGTTATTGACGATTTGTTTTACACTTACATGTAACCAAGACTATTACAATGACAGACTGATACAGTACTCATCATCATCATCATCATCATCATCATTATCATCATCATCAGGTGCCCTGCCGCGTGGCGTTGATGACCATGGACTTCTAACCATCTCTGTCTCTCGTTGCCCCCAGCATCTCCCCCACCCTCCTCATCCCCAGCCACTCTGCAAGTCCGTCCAGCATTCTTTCCCTGGGTCTACCTGGTGCTCTCTTTCCCTCCAGCTTTCCCGTTCTGACCAGGTGCTCCAAATCCCCCTTCCTCATAAAATGGGCCTATAAATGTTGCTTGTCTTTTCCTAATCTTCCTTATGAGTGATCTACTTGTGTCTGCCTCCATCAAGACTGTCTCGTTTGTTTTCTTTGCTGTCCATGGAACTCTCAACATTCTTCTGAGAAACCACATCTCGGCTGCCTCGATCCTGCTCTGGCTTTGCTTGCTGACTGTCTGTGCCTCGCATCCGTACAACAGTATTGGTTCTATATAACATTCAAGGTTTGTCATATTGGCAGATGTGATGCGTCTAGTGTGTCAGCTTCGGCCTGCACCGCTGGCTAGCACTGCTGTGCGAAAAGAAGAGCAGAAGGCGTAAGTCTCTTCCTGTCAGTACATAGCCTCTCCATCAGCAAGCCCTACGCTGTGCCTCCTCGTGGCGACAGGCGGTAACTGAGCACCTCACGGACTCAGGCTGAATCTCGTAGGACTCGGAGGAGGTCTGGCCCCCAGACGTGAGGCATGCAGGCCCACCGGCTTGTGAACACGCCCTGGTGCCCACGAACCAGATCCCCAAGCTATGGGTGAATAGCTCCACTGCCTTGTGGACATCTCGAGATACAATACTAGCATAAGATAAAAACAGAAACAAACAAACAAACAAAAAACATGGGCTGGGTGGGACCTCAGGACCTGACCAGCTCGTGGGTTTATGTTCAGGCTTAAGGCTTGTGCCATGATCATTCTGGATCTTTTTCATCACGTGGCACCTGTGACGTTAGTGCGTATGGAATTCATTCCGAGCGCGGAGACGTCATCTTGAGAAACAAACTGAAACTGTTAAGGAGCCGAGATGAGCAGTATGGAATCAACGTTACTGAGGTGGCGCGGAAGTTGGGACAAAACAACAACAGCAACAACATAACCAAAAAAAAAAAACCCCAACCAAACAAACAAAAAACCCATCTAACTACATAAACAGATGAACGAACACAGTACAGGGCAGAGGAGCCAGCTCACCTTCATGATACCCGCTTTATGCCAGGCGATCTCCTCAATGGTGTTGCCCAGAACGTCGGTGTGCTCCAGGTGGATGGAGGTGACCCCGCACACCGCCGGCTTGCGGACAAAGTTGGTGGCGTCGTACTGCCCGCCTATGCCCACCTCCAACAGAACCACGTCCACGTGTTGGTGCACGAACACGTGCATGGCCATCAGCAGCGTGAACACGAAGAACCCGGGCATCAGACCGTTGTTGCTGGCCTGAAAGAGATTCAGACTTGGGAGGGAGAAGAGTGGCAGAATGGTTCAGACGTTCGCCTGCCAATAACTAAACTCGAGGTTCCAGGGTTCGCTCCCCGTAGAGGCCTCGACTTTTCTCCTCAGTTTGACCGGAAAATCGAATTGAATGTCTAGTCCTTCGGAAGGGGAACGAAAAACGAGTGGGACCCGTGTGCCTTCTGGCTGCGCAGGCTAAAGATCCCACGGCAGTTGAAAACCGTGAAGAGCAGGACATTGCCCGGCTGCCTTTGTAAAAAACATTGGAGAGATAGGTTGATTTCCCAGATCCCGCCCCTTGAAGACCAAATAGCCGTCTTGCCTTTCTGAAGTCTTGGTTAAAAAAAAGTAAATATGAGTGTGAATTTAAAGCGAGGAAGAGGGGATGGGCGCCGCCCTCGTGGTGCTGGCCCCGGGAAAAATTGAGGTCTCTGATATCTACCACCCCACTCCTCTACGACCCCAGAGTCATGGAACTGTCTAGGTAGGACCTCAGGGCCTGGCCAGCTCATGGTCCCCATCACGTGGCACCTGTGACGTTAGTGCATATGGAATTCATTCCGAGCGCGGAGACGTCATCTTGAGAAACTAAAACTAAAACTACAGACTTGAAATGGATTATTCATTTACAGGCCACTGCCTCACATTACTGGGTATATTATGTCGATTATCGTGGTGGATAAAGTCCAACCTGGCACTTGGGTCGGTGTTAGGTTCCATGCGCATAATATGTCAGTTACTGTTGTTTGCGCAGAGCCTCAGCAACTCTCTTCACCTGCCTCCACAAGCCCGGGGCAAACCGAGGTAAGACAGCTGTTCTCATAGGAGACACAGACGGCTGAACAGTAGATGGCAAGTCGCAGCATATTGCCAAAGCCACAAGCAGTGCTCTGTGGCAATGCCCTTTACGATGCCGTATGCGGCTGAGGGATTTTCTGTCTGGGTTTACTCCCATAGCCTTTCCCCACCCAAGGGGTAACCCACAAGGCAGCGGAGACAAGCAACGTGTTGTACAGTCTACAGTCATAATGTAGCAGAGACTTAGCTCTGACCTGATTTAATGGGCACAGATATATAATCAACATGATCATTTGTTATCAAATGATATTATCATCATCATCATGGCAAAGGCAAAGCGGGGTGTGGAAGATGCGACCTTGACCTTACTTGATCTAGCGTTCTCTCATCTTGACAAAGCTGGTACCTTTGTACGGGTCTTGATGATGGATTTTAGTTCCGCGTTTAATACGCTTCAACCCCACTTGCTGATCAAGCGTCTTCTTGACATCGAGGTCAGCCCAGGCCTTGTGCTCTGGATCCGTTCTTTTCTATGCGATCGGCCACAGAGAGTCAGCATTGATGGCATTATGTCTAAGGAACTCGTTTTAAATACAGGTGCGCCGCAGGGCTGCGTTCTCTCCCCGGTTTTATTTTCAATTTATACCAACGAAATGACGTGCAACACTAACATTCTTGCACTTGTGAAGTTTGCAGATGATATGGCCCTTATTGCTAGAATGAAAGATGAACATTCTCTTTCTCAGTATTTTGATTTTATCAGTAATCTTGCCCTCTGGTTCGATGAAAGTTTTCTAAAACTGAATATCAAAAAGACTAAAGAAATTTGTTTTGGGACAGACCGTGCGAGCGATTCCGCCCTGCTACGCCCCGTCCAAATTGATTCTGAAAACGTTGAAAAAGTTGACTCGTTTAAATATTTGGGCACAGTTTTAGACAGGGATTTGAAGTTCAGTGAACACGTTGATTTTATTTGTAAAAAGGCTAACCAGAGGATGTACCTCATTCGAAAACTGAAGAGTTTTGATGTTGATTCTGCTGTTTTACAACTTGTTTACAGATCTTTAGTGGAAAGCATTTTAGCCTTTAATATCGTGACCTGGTATGGGAATCTGCGTGTGAAAGAGAAGACCAGATTAAATGGCATTGTAAATTCAGCTAGTAAAGTGATAGGTAAAAAACAGAAATCCTTGCCAGATATCCACCGTCAGACAGTCAAGAAGAAGGCCCAAAGTATCTTGATTGATGACAAGCACCCACTGCGGAACTGCTTTCAGTTTCTGCGTTCGGGGCGTAGACTCCGTGTACCAGCTTGGAAAAGAAATCTTTACCGCTTTTCTTTTGTCCCGTCTGCTATCACCATCCTTAATGCAGACGTGTTGTAGGCCTATGATGCGGCCCTAGGGTCACTCAACTGCTCCCTCGTGTGAATGCGAGAATGGGTTGGCTGCTGATGTACGATTTATATTTTAGGCATTTTATGTTAACGTAGGAGTGTGTGGGTGTGCGTGTGTGTGTGTGTGTGTGTGAATGTGTGTGTGTGTGTGTGTGTCAGAGTTTCCGCTAGCATCCAGAATCTACCAGTACCGGTTACCGGCAGCCAAAATTTGTATCGGTTCTAGGGCTAAAATTGCCGGTAGCCTACCATGAATAACCCATTCTCGTAACACGGCTGTTCCCGAGCAAGATTTTAGTTAGATCGAGAGCAGGAGCAGCAGAGGGGAGGGGAGGGATATAACGATAACCAGATGTGGACTGTCAAGTGGCAGCTTGGCCAGTTGAAAATTGCATCACGTCAGCTTTCAGCCTGCCTGGCGATAACATAACAACGTGTGGGCCAGCAGCGTGTGAAAGGAAGGGAGAAAATTAATCTGGTTTCTACAGGCGGCTAGACCGCCGTCTAACTGTAAGCATCAGCGATGCTGCCTCGATACTATAGCGATAAATAGGGTAAGCAAATGGTTAGGGCCGAATTCTTGAGTCTATCGGTACTGGATACTGAAGCAGTGCATTTTTGCCGGTTCAAACCTACTGTTCACCGGTAAAAACCGGCATATGTCGGTCTAACGGAAGCTGTGTGTGTGTGTGTGTGTGTGTGTGTGTGTGTGTGTGTGTGTGTGTGTGTGTGTGTGTGTGTGTGTGTGTGTGAGTGTGTGTGTGTGTGTGGTACATGCGTGCACGCGTTGGATAGTTGGCCTGACTTTTAATTGTGTTATATGCATGTGGATTTTACTCGTTGCTGTGCTGCCAAAGAAAAATTTCCATGTTTGTTAACATATATGGACAATAAAGTTTTTCAATTCAATTCAATTCAATTCAATTCAATCATTATCATCATATGCCTTGCCGCATGGCGTTGGCAATCATGGCCCTCCATACAAATCTACCCCTTGCCGTTACTAGTACATCTCCCACCCTCTCTATCCTCAGCCACCCTTCAAGTTTGTCCAATATTTTCTCCCTGGGTCTACCTGGTGTTCTCTTTCCCTTCAAAACAATGTTAAAAGATGATATCATAACAATTTCAAAATCAGTAGTTTTTAGAGGAAGACCCAATCATCACATGTGCCATGTTGCATGGCGTTGGCGATCATGGTCCTCCATACGAATCTATCTTTTTGTCGCTGCAAGAATATCTCTTACCCTTTCCGTCACACTCACTCTGCAAAGCTAATATTTTCTCCCTGGGTCTATTAAGTGCTCTTTTTCTCTCCTTCTTTCCTGCTGTGACTAGGTTCCCAAAATTCTCTTGTCACATAAAATATCCTACAGATGTTGCTTGTCTTTTCCTAGTCTTCTTCAGTAACGTTCTTTTTGCGTTTTCTTCTTTCAAGACTGTCTCGTTTGTTTTCTTAGCTGTCCATGGAACTCTGAACATTCTTCTTACAAACCACATGTCAGCTGCCTCACTGAATGTATCCGTCATGTGAGCAATCCATAGAAGACGAAGAATATTTTATTCTCAGATGTCGCGAACCTACTGACGTTAGGGACATAATTTACAGTCTAAGTAACATAATTGTACAGTCTAAGTAACATAATTGTACAGTCTAAGTAACATAATTGTACAGTCTAAGTAACATAGTTGTACAGTCTAAGTAACATAGTTGTACAGTCTAAGTAACATAATTGTACAGTCTAAGTAACATAATTGTACAGTCTAAGTAACATAATTGTACAGTCTAAATAACATAGTTGTACAGTCTAAGTAACATAATTGTACAGTCTAAGTAACATAATTGTACAGTCTAAGTAACATAATTGTACAGTCTAAGTAACATAATTGTACAGTCTAAGTAACATAATTGTACAGTCTAAGTAACATAGTTGTACAGTCTAAGTAACATAGTTGTACAGTCTAAGTAACATAGTTGTACAGTCAAAGTAACATAGTTGTACAGTCTAAGTAACATAGTTGTACAGTCTAAGTAACATAGTTGTACAGTCTAAGTAACATAGTTGTACAGTCTAAGTAACATAATTGTACAGTCTAAGTAACATAGTTGTACAGTCTAAGTAACATAGTTGTACAGTCTAAGTAACATAGTTGTACAGTCTAAGTAACATAATTGTACAGTCTAAGTAACATAATTGTACAGTCTAAGTAACATAATCGTACAGTCTAAGTAACATAATTGTACAGTCTAAGTAACATAGTTGTACAGTCTAAGTAACATAATTGTACAGTCTAAGTAACATAATTGTACAGTCTAAGTAACATAGTTGTACAGTCTAAGTAACATAATTGTACAGTCTAAGTAACATAGTTGTACAGTCAAAGTAACATAATTATACAGTCTAAGTAACATAATTGTACAGTCTAAGTAACATAGTTGTACAGTCTAAGTAACATAATTGTACAGTCTAAGTAACATAGTCGTACAGTCTAAGTAACATAATCGTACAGTCTAAGTAACATAATTGTACAGTCTAAGTAACATAGTTGTACAGTCTAAGTAACATAATTGTACAGTCTAAGTAACATAATTGTACAGTCTAAGTAACATAATTGTACAGTCTAAGTAACATAGTTGTACAGTCTAAGTAACATAGTTGTACAGTCTAAGTAACATAATTGTACAGTCTAAGTAACATAGTTGTACAGTCTAAGTAACATAGTTGTACAGTCTAAGTAACATAGTTGTACAGTCTAAGTAACATAATTGTACAGTCTAAGTAACATAGTTGTACAGTCTAAGTAACATAGTTGTACAGTCTAAGTAACATAATTGTACAGTCTAAGTAACATAGTTGTACAGTCTAAGTAACATAATTGTACAGTCTAAGTAACATAATTGTACAGTCTAAGTAACATAATTGTACAGTCTAAGTAACATAGAAAACCTTGCCTATTTAACCCTTTGACTCCCGCACCCTGTCCACCAGCATCCTGCATAGTCAACCATGCTAGCAAACAAAAACTTAACCCTTTGATTCCTTCACCCTATTCACCAGCTTCCTGCATGACGCTGGCAGACAGGGTGAGGGAATCGAAGGGTTAATTTTTTGCAGTTGGTGGATAGGGTGCGGGAGTCAAAGGGTTAAACTGGTTTTGTTTATGTCATCAACAAAAAATACTTTGCCAAACTAAAATGGCTTTATTGATAAAAAAAACA